>JAEIIH010012569.1:0-10462 GCA_018904745.1 Drosophila orosa
ACTACTATTTTTACATTAATTATTTTTAAATTTACCTTTATCATTACCTAAACTAGTTTAGAGCTTTTTTTTTGCGTCGTCTACTTTTTAAACGTTAAGTTCATTTAATCTACGCATAATCTTCATGAGGATGATGATGATGATGTGACGACGACACAGGATGTATCTACATTGTACATTGTATCTACATTACAGAGCTAAAATATCTATAAATATTATAAATATAACAAAAAAAGAGTAAAATATTATTAAAAAACCAAAAAAAAAAACCACAAAAAAACTATTATTTGTCGTATTGTTTTTTATTTTTATTGTTGTAGTTCAGCATTTAATTTTCAGTTGTTATCGTTATCCTTCGACTCTCCGATGATGTCCTGATGTTGCGATGAGTTTTCCAGCGTTTCGCGAGGCTTTCGATGTTGTCTAAAAAAAAAAAAACACCTCCCATCCCCAAAAAACACTCGTCTAAATAATGAATTTAATGTGAATATGTGAGCAAGTACATAGATGTGTGTATACCTAACTAAACTACAGCGTATTTGTGGAGTAAACATAACCTAACGTAAAACTTTAAAGTAAAGAATAAATGGATGAAATAACTACCTCAGCTTTGAATATTTCTATAGAAATGTTATTAAATGTATTTGGAAAGGCATAAGAAATATACATACATACAGGCATAGATGCGAGATATAAGGAGGGCCGCCAGATGGGAAATAATGTCAAAAAGAATACAAGTTTTAGAGCTGCATTTATATATAGTAACAGATCAGATATGAAGACGACATACAAAACAAAACCAAAACTAAAACAAGATAAATAATATTATAAGTGTACGTTTTGCATATTCCTATATACATAGTTAACTAAACGTAAAAAAGCAAGATGGGTAAACTTTAAATACTACTATAACAATAATTTTGCGTCCATTTTTGTTGTTTCCTATACAAAGAGAACATGAAAAAAAAAAATAAAAACATAAAAAAACTATGAAGAAAAAAGCGAGAAATCAGCAACAAAAAATAGATAATGGTTAAGGGAGAGCCAACCTGCCTGCCTACCCACAATTTATACCCAATAACAATTGTATAACTCTGTGTTTTTTAACCACAACACGCAACCAGAACGCTATCCAAATATCGTAACACTATATATCGAATATCCACTCTGTGTATGTTTTGTATCTGCCCCATGGAATATAGATAACCGCGTAAAGGATATAGGACATATAGGACCTCCCCCCGTTAGAAGACTACTCGATGTTTAGACAGTATTTACTAGCGAGTACTATGCATTTGGTTACATTTACCATTATTACCATAAACACTAACCACTAACCACTAACCGTAACCGTAACCGTAACCGTAACCCCATATAAGTACCCATATACCATCGTGTTTTCATTTCAATTGATCGCCAACACCCCCATGGATCCAGAAACTATATAAACATAGGTGTATACATACATACTTATATCTGCGTAAGATGTTTTCCCCTTTTCGGTGTGAATTAAATGTTAATTGCTAGCGCTCAATACAAAGGATTACAAAAACATTACAACAAAATTACATTACAAATTACAACAAAAAAGACACCCACTCACCCACACACACAAGGCTTTCTAAATTGTATCCCAAGGCCAAGGAAAATATTAGAGAACAAGCTATACAACTACAACTACAAACTACAAACTACAACTAAGCCCAAATACAATTTTGTGAAAATGTGAAAAACAAATCGAAAAGAAATTTACTCAATAAATGATTTTTCGTATATAAAAAAATATGTGCTTAATTTTTTTAAATGGGAAATGGAAGAATAAGTTTTATACTTTAAAAATTACCTTTTTTTACATTTAGAAAAATATAATAAAAATACAGGGAGTGTGCTTAGAATTTCCAAGTTAAAAGTCTGCCAATTCTCTTGCCTAAAACCAAGCAAAAACGTTATTTATAAGAAATCAAAATATATATTTCATATATTATAAATATTTCTTACTCAAAATATAATTAAAGTAGGCCCTGCTCTTTGCTCATGTCAAAAATCGGAACTGTCAAGTTTTGAGCCCAAGCTAGAAACCCATTTTCCTCATTCTCTCATCAGGCTCTGAACATTAAACAAGTAAAAATTTATTAACTGAATATTTTCAACGACAAAATATATATTTCAAAGGAAGCACACAAGATGGATGGATACCAGTGGTCCCCTTTTGCCAAGGACCAACTGAAGCGCCATCGTGGAATGCTGTTGGACCTGAAGAAGAAAACTGCTGAAAAGGTAAACCGGGAACAGCCAAAGCCCGAGGCTCATATGGATATCAAAATGCTAACAAAGCGAGATGATGAACCAAAAGATTCGTAAGTTAAAATCACTAAGTTTATTCCAAATAATTCCAATAGTATTTAATAGTCCTCAAGAATAATTCAAACACAACGGTTTCGGGGTGCAATAAAGAAATTTAGCTTGGAATACAATTTTACACACAGGCCCAGCAGTTGGAAAACATTTCATTGATTAATACTAACAATTGCTGATATAAAAGGATGAACAGTATTTCCTGATGTTCCACTGAAGCTGACAAAATACACATATTGTTTTACGGGAAGAATGTAAATGGGCAGAGCAGCGACTGTTATGAACATAACGATTGAAACTTGTTATTTTTCAACGTTTAATAAATTTTAAAGCAAGCATAGAAATTATTCCCAGTATTTTACATGTAGCCATGTTCCTCACCAAAAAGTGAACACAGTTTCTTGCAGCACCATTTTCATTAGCTTCTTTTACCTTTTCAAAAGGGTAAAAAGCGGCTTAAAGCTACTCCTACTTGCAACTGGTTTCCAGAAAGGGAGTTGGCCAGTTTCTGGCTCTGGCTTAGTCTTTAAATCCCGACTAAAGCCCACTGGTAGCCTTAGTGGCAGTGACATTAGGCTTGTTTTTTTAAAGTCTGCAAAATATTACATTAAAACTAATATAATTAACATACAAATCTACTGTTTCTTGGAATATTTAAAATTAAAATAAAAAGGTAAACAAAATCACCGCCTAATGTTTAGTCCAGACTTTAACCCAAAGCTCTACGAACAAAGCTGTCAACATTGTAGCTTCGATGTTTTTAAAAATCTTGGAATCATCGATATTGGCTGGTGACTATCGATGTTTTTGACACATCCCTAAACTTGAATTCTTTTTTCTTTTATTATTTAAATGTTTTCAGATATTTAACCGAAGTATTCATAGAATTAATACACATAACAACTTCGAGGCTCTTTCCCTTTGTAAGTTCTAGGAACTGGGGAAAATTCAGAGTCTCCAACTGGGACTATCAACAGAAAACGTATGGCCGCAATTTAAAAAGAGCAACTGTTAATAACTGCCTGGTTATTATCAGTTGTTCTTTTTAAATGAATTCTTTTTATGAATTTACTGCTGTACAGTTTTTGTTTTATTGTTGTAGAGAACCATAAAACCTTTTAATTATTAACAATTATTTGAAAAGCAAAACGAATCGATACATCGATACATTTCGTTGATAAACATCGATGTCCGAATGGTGATGTTTCCCATCTCTAACGGAAAGTCTATAAAAGCAACGCGCAGCGCCAACTTGTTTTCACTCAATTTCTTCGGCTCCTCCCGCTACTCCCGCGAAAAGCCCGCAAAAATCAAGATAACATACAAATATTAATCAAATGTTTAGAAACTAAAGAAACACTTATAAAACACTTTTATTTTGTTTTTTATTTTTATTGTTAATTAATTGACTTCTCTCGCTGAAACAAGGAAAAGCAAAAAAAAAAAAAACAAATAGAGTGACAATTAACCGTTAACCGTTGTTATGTTTTCGTCGTAGTGCAAAAAAAGCGCGCGCTTTGGAAATTAAATTTAAAACTCGGGGGGGTTTATTTTTTTTAAAGTTACAAACACTGAAAATGAAGAAATGGCAAAAAGAAATAAATGAATGAATTTTGTTGCAAAAACAAATAAAGCAGCTGCGTGTGCATTTTAATCAAATAAATACGAAGAAAACAACAAAAGCAACGGTACGAGGCGAAGGCGTGCAGAGAGAGGAGAAGAGCGACCAAAAAGATACCGCGAAAAGTCGTAAAGGAAAAGGTGAGAAAACAAATTATTTATTTCATGTGTGTTTAAAAAAGACACGCAAAAACGTCGCTTTTATTTTTAGCCAAACAAAAGTTGTGTCTTATCTGAGTGTGTGTGCTGTTTTTTTCCCCCTCCTTTTTTTTTTTTTGCATTCATAATTTGCGATTTTTTTCAAGAATAATTTTGTTGTTTTTTGTTTTTACATGTTTCGTTTTGTGCGTGTGTTTATGTTTATTTTTTTGCGCGTGTGTGTGTGGCAATGTGAATGCACAAAACGTAGAAATATAAAAAAAAAAGATATTACGTTAAAATAAAACGCCGTTGTTCTCTCGATTTGCAAAGATTTCCGGGTTTGTTGACTTTGCCAGCTGCTGCTGAAAACCGAAATTGACATAAATAATAATGCCCGCGTATTTATTCATGCACAATTATTATAAACAATTGTGCTTTGCGCCCAGGAAACGATTTTATTCGCTGTCCGCTCGCTATTCGTTGTCATTTATTTTGCAAAGATAAAAAAGTGTGGAAAAATAATGGGAAAACAAATAAAACCAAGTATGTAAATTTCAGCCAAAAAAAAAAAGGCAAAATGAGAAAAATGCGCCAGTAATTTACAGTTTTTTTTTCTTCTGCTAATAATTAGCAACTAGAAATGATAATTTGTTGTTAAATGCATAGACAATAAATATAAATAGAAAATAAGTTATTATTTATTATTTAAGTGTTCTTTTTTGATTTATTTTCTTTATTTTTATTTTGCAAAAACCTTCTTTTTTGATTTAGTTACCTTAGTTTTATTTTGCAAAATTTATTTATGTCTATTTTAAGTTTATTTAAAGCCTTTTTACTGTTTGTTCAGCATTTCCGCCTTTACAGTAAAAGCAATTTGCAATTTACTTTTCTTTTTTTTCTCTTTATTTTTTTTTTTTTTGCCTTTTTTTCCTCTTTATTTAATTTTTTTTTTCTTTCATTTTCCACTCATTGCAATTCATTTTTACAACGTTAATTATAATGAATGGCGAAAAAGCAAACAAAAAACTGGGGGAACACAACAAAAAAAAAACAACTAGAAAAAAGTCGTAGAAAAAAAACGTTAAAAAAAAACATGAACAACAAAAATTAAAATTGCAAATCGCAAATTGAGTGACGTCGCTGCGCTGCTGCGAAACGTTTGCGTTACGTTTACGTTTTTCGTCTTGTTTCTCTGGCCTTTTGTTTTTGTCCGCTGTTTTATTAGATTTTTTGTTTTCACAACGGCATTCGCCTGCGCAAAAAGCAGCGGCCAAGGAGAAGGAGAAGGGGATGATGATGGGAGATGGCAAAGAGAGGCGCAAAATCTGCGGCATCCAATGCGTGTGTGTGTGTGTGTGTGACCGCCACAACTGCCGCCTGTATGCGTGCTTTCGCTCTCTCCATCTCCCCCTGCTCTTTCGCTCTCTCTCTCACTTTATCTGCCTTTCGCTCCACTCACACACATTTCAATTACATGTGGAAACGCGTGCTCCAAATTTCAAGTTCATTGTCCAAAGCGGAATCAACAACAACACAAACACACAAACACACACACACAGACACCCGCACTTGCAGCCGCAACAAGCACACAAATGCAAACACAAAAACAAGGGCAGGTCAGCATCCATCAGTACGGGATCCACACACACACACGCCCCCTTAAATGTTCAACTAGCGCCCACAAAAGTAACAGTTAAAAATAATGCTGCATGTCTTACCTCACATTATTCAATGATTTATGGAAATTAATGAAACTAATGAGAATTGTTAAGGAAAACACCGCTAATATGCATTGTGTACTATGCACATTTGTAATTTTGATAGTTATAATCCATCAATCAATCAATCAATCAAATTATTAATGTAACAAACAGTAAAAAAGTCTAAAAATTTAGACTGTTCTAAATTTTTGCCCCTCTACCCTTTTTGTTGTAATGAATCCATCTTAATTTCGTTATTTAATCACTTTTTTCAAACTTTTTCCATACTTTTTAAGCGCTTTTTTTGTTAAATACACTCATAAAAAAAGTTGGTAAAAATAACTATACAAAATAGTTGAATGACACGAAATTTACACTATAAAAATTACGTTTTAGTAGTCTGCTATTCAATTTTGTATTTGTAAATACCTTTGTTTAATTTCAAAAGTTTTTTTAAATAATTTTGTTTTAATTTTGGATTTTTTGTTGATTTGAGAACTATGATTTATTTTGTAGGTGGAACTCTTTACGAAATTCAATCCTTTTTTTTACTTACATTTTTGTTTAAAGCAGCGAAGGGCACGCCGTGGCTCAATTTGCTCACGCTCCTCAAACCGTTTATCTTTTTTCGGAAGCAGCTGGCCTAGTTGATGCTCAAATCGTTATATTTCGTGCCCTTCGCTGCTGTAAAACACGGTTTTTACACTATTAAAATTACATTTTAATAGTTTGCTATTCAATTTTGTATTTGTAAATACCTTTGTTTAATTTTACAAGTCTTGTAATAATTTTGTTTTAATTTTGTATTTTTTGTTGACAATTTTCAAGTATTTTTCTGATAATTAAGATTTATTTTGTAGGGGAAACTTTTTACGAACTACTTTCAATTTTGTTTAAACTTTAAAGTGAGCAGAGCAATTAAATAAACAACAGGGTATTCCCAGAGTCTTGTCTTTGTGCATAATATAAAATCTGTTCATAATCAACAACAAAAAAATCACACTAATTTTCGTGTTATTCCGCAACCAAATAAAAATTCTTCAGAAAAGCACAGAAAAGAAAAAGAAGAAAAAAAAAAACCGAACAATAACAACAAAATGGCAGCAATAGGAAATAAAGCACAAAAAACGACACAAATTTTGACACGAATATTGTTTTTCGTGGCTTTTGTTTGTTGTTTTACCTTAAAAACTGGCAGTACTATTTTTTTTTGTCAACCCCAACTTCAGTTTGCTTAGTAAATAAATTTCACTTCTTACGCAAATTTTTAGAGTTGTTTTTATTCAAAACAATTCCATTTTGCACAGAAAGCTGAAAAGTAATAATTTGCAATGCGTAAATAATGTAAAAAAAAAGAATATGGGAATATGGAATAATTTCCTTGAACTTTTCCCAAGGTTTTTTTGTTTGGAATATATTATATATTTCTATATTTCTATATTCTATATTCTATATGCTATTTGCTATTGTTGCTGAAAAAGGGCTTTATTTGCTGCCTATTTTTCTTTTTCATTAGGCTATTTTTTTTTGTTTTGTTTGCTTACCGCCTCCCTCTCTGCTATCAGCGCATTTTTATAATTAAAAACAAACACAAAAAAAAAACAGCAAATCAAAAAAATTAACAACACTATGTATGTACATATTCTACAAATATGAACAATAAAAACTAACAAGCACGTTAGGCAAATTCACTGATAACTTCTAGAGCAAAATGTGTGCAAGTGGAAGAAAATAAAGCAGGGTGAGAATACATAGTAGACCAGCAATAATAATAAAAAAGTATACAAAAAAAAAAACAACAAACGCTGAAATCAAAGCAATGGTAGGAAAGATAAAAACTATTTCCGTCGAATAAAGCCAAGCAAAACAATGGGGAATAATACATAAAAAAAAGAAGAAAAAAAAAGAAGAAAAAACCTAGAGAAATACACTAAAAATATGGTTGTTTCCCGCGCCGTTTGGAAAGTCCGAGGAGAATTCTTTTGGGGTCCCCAGTTTCTTCTGCGGCTCTTTTTTTCAGTCTCTATCTCTGTTTTTTTTTTATTTTGTTATTTTCTTTCGTCTTCTTTTTGTTCATCCAAGGTTTTCAAATCAAATTATGTCGCGATCGAAAATAACAAAAAAGGCAACACAAATACGGCCTCTATTTTTATGCAATTATCCGACGAAAAAGAGCGCAAAAAAAAAGGCATTTTCAAATAGGAAAGATAAAAACAAACAAACACACACACACACACACTCACTCCTCCGAATGGGGAACAAAAGGCAAACTCTACAAAAAAATATATATATGTATAAAAATAATAACAACAAAAAACGGAATCCGAATCCAAATCCAAATTCGAATTGAAATTATGAATCACAAAACGTTTTTTGTGGTCGACGCTTGGGTTTGCCTCAATTTTATTTGTATTTTTTTTTTTGTTTGTTAATTGTTCTCTACGTTTTGTGTGTTTTTTTTTTTTTTGGTTTGTTAATACATTTTAATTCAATTTTGTTTCTTTCGCCTGGTTTCGAGTTTTTTTAGTTTAATTTATTCGCTTCCGTGGCAATGTGGCATGATTTTTATTTATTTTTATTCCCATTTAATTTGCAAAAATGTTTGGGCTTAAATTGTATTAGTTCTCTGTCGCTGCATTCCTGTGCATTATGTTACTGATTCAATTATATTTACTTTTCCATTAATTGCATTTATTCACAAAAAGTGAGCTACACACCGACGTCTCTCTTTCTGTACTTTATTTTATTTAATTTGTTTTGTATTTTTTTTTTTTTTGTATTTTGTTGTTGCTGTTGCAAAAAACCTTGGCTGATAAGCGTTAGAGAGCTTTTTGCAAAAATGCATTGTGTAAATTTGACTTGGGGCTTAGAGGGTTGGTTTTTTTTTCTATACAAGTTAGAGTGGACCCCACTAAATATATTATTTTACTTTTTGTTTAGAGAGAGGAAAATTGTTTAAAAGTTAGAGAACAAGCTGGGGGAATATTTAATTTGTTTATGAGAAAGAACTAGCTTGAAGGATACATTTTTTCTAGTAACAATTGCATTATAATCGTTATATATTATTTGATCAACTTTTATAAAGGGAAATACATTTGTTTTGGCAATTTTGAATCAACTTTTTGTGGTGGAAATGTCTATATTTTGATTTATTTATTTATATACAGCTAAGGCTATGAAATATATCAATTTAATACAAGTAAACCCAAAGTTAAGTACCCTTTACAACAGCGGAGGGCACGAGATTTAACGGTTTGAGCAGCAGCTCGGCCAGCTGCCTCAGAAAAAAATATAACGGTTTGAGTAGCGTAAGCAAATTGAGCCACCGCGTGCCCATCGCTGCTTTACAATATACTTTGGATATATAATACTTGATGTATACATTTTTGACTTTGTTATAACAATTTCTGTTGATAACTCCTTCATTTTCTTAATAATATTACTTGATGTATAAATTGTTCACTTTGTTATAACAATTTCTGTTGATAACTCTCTCATTTTCTTAATAATATTTATAGGACACATAAGAGGATTTTCTCTGGTAGAATAAAACCTCTTGTGAACCGCAACAGGTTCAACAGTAATTCCTTTTCTTTTTCTTCTTCTTCTTCACAAAAAACCCCTGTGCTTTTTTGTTTTTGTCGCCTCAATGGAAAACTTCCTTCATTCGCTTTTCTCACTTATGGAAATCTTCTTGTAGAATGAACATTTCCACCCTTTTGTTCGTTCGCCAGCAGATTGGAATTCCATCTAACGAACGAACTACAAATCATGCTCTAAAATGGCACAAAAAACGTAAAGAATATATATATAACACAAAAAAAAAAAAAAAAAAAATTGTGAGAGATGGAGACAAAGGGAAAACACGAGAGAAATTGCCAAGCAAAAACAGTCGATGGCACAAAAAAAACAAAAAAAATACAGAAAAAAAAGGAAACAAGAAGAAAAAAAAAACGTAGAAGTATATCCCGAGAAAGGCAAGGAAAATATTAAAACAAGGCAAACATCGCCAGGCAAAATAAAGTCAAGCATTTAATTTATTTACCCCCGAAAATCCCCCAAACCTGGGGGAGTCGCCCCACTAGAAAACGAAAGGAAAAAAAGCAGCGCTCGTTTTACTGTTGCTCGGTTTTTGCCTGTCCGCTTTTCCACATTTCCCTCCCTCCCCCTTTAGACTTTTATAATTTTTTTTTTTTTGGCGCGCTTGGCAAAAGGGACGGAAAACTATGAGCTGAAGAGGGGGAAATTCGGAGAAAAGGGGGCAAAGAAAAACTGTAACCGAATGAACGAACGAACTTTTCTAGCGATAGGGGAGTATATGTACATATAGTAGGTAAGAAAGGAAGAACAACAACAGGGAAGATCCAGTGGAAATGTACAAAAAAAAAAATTGAACATTTATATATATTTTGCACAAACAAAGAAGTTGTACTCTTTTCTAGAATGGGGCTTGTATTATATGGGATATTGTAGAGGTTTTTTATAATTAAACTTTAATTTAAAGAGCTATGAACCTCTAAGAAAGGTTTGTCTAGTTTATTGAATAGTAAAATATTTCATATTAGTTTTAAACCAAAGGTTTAAATCATTAAGAGAATAGGATAAGGGAATTACTAATACAAATATACAAGAAAAGCTTATTAAAC
>JAEIIH010012600.1:0-10092 GCA_018904745.1 Drosophila orosa
TATTTCAAATTCATAATTATATATAACTTAGTTCTATAACACCTTCTTCATCTGTTGGATTTGGGATGTATATCTATAAGAAAAGTTCTATATGATATCGAAAATATTGTAAACAATGTAATACTGAATATTTCAACATCGACAAGTATCGAATTAGTGATCGATATCATTAATTTATATTCACTGACTTAAATACTTAAAGTTTCTTAAGAAACCCTCATTTTTGTAATAAGTGTCTTGGGATTAAGAGGATCTTTGTAAGAACAAACCCTTTTCTTTTATTATATTGCTTTTACAAGATTACTTGCAAAATGAAATGTATTCTAGAATTAAATCATTTCATAAACTTCTTCCAAGTTTAAGTTCACTTTTTTCTCCATCTCTCGGGGCCCAAGAAGATCCATTCCAGTTGAACGGCTTTCTTACACCCAACTTGCTCTTCAATCTCCTAAAAGTTCAATCTCGGTCCATTCGAAAAGGCAATTACGAAAGCAAAACAGCTTTTGCACTGCCAAACCAAAGTCATTGAGAGCCCAAATGTTTTGGCGAGAATGCGGTCCACTTGAAGGCACCTCAAACGAGAGACCGACCTCTCTCCTCTGCCTTGACAACTTTAAAGGACAAATGTCAGAGTGCCAACCTGTGTCCTGTGGCTTGATTTTCCCCAGCGCCAAGCTCCAAGCTCACCGTTCCACTTGCAAATTGCCAACTTAGCCTCGAGGGTCACCTGTTAATATTTACAGTTTGCAGCAGCGCGTCAAAGGGAAAATATTCTGTGGAGGATGGAAAAGTGGAGAACTGAGAACTGAGAGAGGAGGGAGATGGCGGGATGGAGGGATATAACCCGCAGAGCTGACCGCAGCAACTTCAGGACTCGCTACCGTTGGCACAAGGAGAGTCAAAATTAATATGTGAAATATGTCCGTGTCAACGAAAGCCGGCACAAAGGCTAGGGAGCTAGGGAAAGGCAGACAGAAAAAAATACGCAAATTTCTGACCTGACCACGGAGGAGAATATGGAAAAATTCCACGCATGCCACCCCACATCTCTCACATCTCACACAAAAAGCATACTCCAACAGGCACCCATATTTCTGCCCAAACTTCTGGGCCATGGTTACACCCACAACTCACCTCTCGCACATCGCCGCACTCGGGAGGGATGGCAGCCAGCGATTTGGTTGGCCAGGATACACATCCCTCAGCATCCTGCTGCAGGGGTTGCTCTCGAGAGCGAAAGAGAGAGAGTGGCTGCCTAGCAACCGGTGAGGAGTGGGATTGGCCAGGCGGCGTTGCCTTGACGCCGTCGCCCTGTTGTTGCTGTGTTGCTGTGTTGCCATCCCGCTCGCATGGCCAGCATCCAGCAGCATCCCCCGAATCCACACCAGCCTCGACCACCACTTGTGCAGATCCCAGAAAATGCGACTTTGAGCCCGGAATTAGCCAGGCACATCGCTTGAAGCTGAGGCAGAGGCGGTGCGGTGCGGTGTGGTGTGGCAGAGTCGGGGGGACCTGTTCGAGGGTCTGGGTTGGATTACTCGCTACGGGCACCCCCGGATCATAATAGCAACCACCACCCACCGGCGGCAACCCAACCACCAACCCAAGGCAGAAGCAGCAGCGGCAGCATCAGCAGCATCAGCAGCCGCCGCCGCCGCCGTTGTTGTAATTTAATTCGTTGCTGCGCCGCCGTCGTCGCCATCATCATTATTTTCGGAGGCATATTGCTAGGATAACATTTGATTTTGGATTCAGTTGTAATTCTACCGTTCGCAGGCACTGGTTGCTCCGTTTCCACGCCATCCGCCATCCGCCATCCAGCATCCGGCATCCGGTCCTCGATTTTCCTCCATCGCAACCTAAAACGGAAAACGGAAAAGCAATACAAAGCAAAAGAGAGCGCCGCCCACAGATTGAAGGAGAAATCTGAATGGAGACGGGTTGCTTGGTCAAGGATTTCACTTTCGCTTTCTGAGCCAGTTTTGGCCAGTGGTTGCCAGAAGCAACCAGGTGGCTTCTCCGCTTACACCACCGGTGGATTCCCAGTCTAAGTTTATTCAATGGAGATCGATAGTGAAACTGTTAAATCAACATTGTTACAACTTTAAACTTTGGAATATTCGTCTGGACAGTCTCCTCCTTGAATGCGCATCTATGAATTACATTTGGATTATCATCTATATGGAGTTTATGTTTGGATTAACTTAAAAATCATTTATGGATTAATACAAGTGGAGTATTATTGCTGGATTTCTACAATTCTTTGGTTGCTAGAACCTGAAACCCTAAGGAATATAACTATAAAATTCTTTAAAAATTTCTGCAATTGAAATTGTCATCGAGACTATAAAAAATACATCTTTTGGATACTGATATCGGAGTTCTTAAATTGTAAATACAATCTAGACTTTGACTTTAGAAAATTCATCATTGGACCAAACGTTATTCGTGGATACTTATCCCTGAAACCTCATTCTTGGATACCCATGGATATTACAATTATTATATCTTTATATAACTTGATTTAACCTCGTCCTGGTCCTGATCTCCAATATAAATCCTTATTGAAACATTATCACTGGTATATCCTTTGAGAAACTTGGCTAATGGACGTCTGTCATGTGTGGATTCTTGAAAACTAGCAAAAACCTGCCACATCTCCAGCTCCTCCTCCTGGCAACTGCCATAATCTCCACGATCATTTGAAAACCACTGAGATCAGCCGCCCTGCTGGGTTTAGGAGCCACCAAACTTTAGTAGCCTTCGCCAGCATCATAACTTCCGGCCAAACGAATGCATTCGCGGTACGGCTTTGACTGCCAAACGCGTCATCACCACCACCATCAGCAGCACCACCAGCAGCCGCAACAGCAGCAGCTCCACCAGCTCCAGCACCACCAACAGTTCCAGTCAACGCCGGCCCCGCCAGCTCTCAGCCCCACAACCGCTGCTGCCGTGGCCTACTCGAATCTGCTGGAGAAGTGTCGGTGCAAGCAACCCGTGGCCACCAATTCCGTGGCGTCCGTACCACCGCCGCCGCCGCCCGCCCAGCTGCAGTTGCAGCTGCATCATCACCACCACCACCATCACCACCAGACGTTCGTGGCCACCGCCACAGCTGCCAGCTACAGCAACTGCTCTGGGATCGGAGCGGGCACGGGCACGGGAACGGGATCGAGCACGGGTAGTGGAGCCACTGTGTGCTCCTCAGCTTCCGCTTCTTGTGCCACAACTGCCGGAGCCACCAATTCGGTGCTATCGGCGGGTGGATCGGCCACCAGTGCCACCATGTACCATCATCACCATCGACGCCACAACAACTTGTCCTACTGCGGTGGTAAATATCAGCATCTGTCTGTCCTTATTCCCATTTCAATCCTCTCGATTTCCGTTCAAAATTTGAACTATAATTAAGGTACCGAAGGCAGCATCTTGGGGTTTTGTGAAAATGTAAACTTTGTGTGTACACAGCACACAATTTTGGGGAAGAATTTATATAGCAAACTAACTTGTAAGGGATTTTAGGAACAGGAGGAGAAAATATTTATATTCCTTCTTCAAGATAATGTTTCTCTACAAAATTCCATCAGCAACTTGATTTCTTTTAAAACTGCGTCCTAAATACATTGGAATACCCTTTTTTTTTCAATATGTCACACTCTTTCTATCTAAATTTGTACCAAAAGTATCTTATTTTCTCTTGGTGCATCAAAGAGGTGCCTGCTGCTGCTGCTGCTGCATTGCATGTGGCCAGTGAGAGTGTCAAGTGTCTTTATCAATGAATTGGCAAACCAAAGACTTCCTTCTGTTGATTGAATCAAAGGTATTTACAGAAAAGGACTCCTCAATAATTTCTCTTCAAAGTTTGTGGTTTGATTGTTAAATAAACTATGTATTTAAATACAAAGGGTGAAAGGTTTCCTTTAACTTTGTGATATTTGAATGATGCTTGTGCGAAGGCACAAATAATTATTTTATTGGTAGTAAGATAAAGTCTTTAAATCACCAGTAAATACCAGGGTTTTTTGGGAATTTAAAAGGTTGTTCAACTTAACAGCTTATATGAAATATAACAAATTGCCGTCGGATAAGTGTACGTTTATTTTTAATGCATTTAAAGAGATTTTAAGAGAGGATGCCGCAAAAATACTACTACTATTTTATTAAATAGTTTTAAAGGATTTTATACCGAAAGGGAGGTTTAAAAACAACACTTACTGTGACTTCATAAATAATTACAATTAAAGAAAAGTGCAAAGCTCACAAGGGGCTCCCTCAGCATCGACAATTTAATATACTAACTTTGTACTAGAATTTGGAATTCTACACAATGAAAGCTTGGTGATAGCCAAGTTAAATGTTAAGTTAAATTAAGTGTAAGTCAACACACACCTTGGTTATAGCTTTATATCCAAGCCTTTGACAATGTTTTGTGTTCTTAGCATTAAAACATGCACTAGGTTATTAAATTTAGACTTTTATAGGCTTGTTGCCTTTAGTAATACTATATTTCCTCTTTAAACCATCTCTTCCAGTTTCCGGTCAGGAGCAGAACTACCAAGTGCAATATGTGGACTCGGAGCTGTACCACAGCAACTCCAGCCAGACGCAAATGTAAGTGTGAACCATGGAGCCGGCTAGATGAATGAGTGATGCGACCTAACCTGCTTCGGTTCGCTCTCCTCTTCATTTCCAGGACATATCCCTTCTGCCCGGTGGGCGATTACCAGGGCAACGGCCAGACAGCGTATTACTCGACCACGGGTCAGTATGGAGCCACCTCCTCGGCGGGCGGCTCCTCGAATGGGGCCCATTCCACAACGCTGCCGTACCTGGTGCCGGTGGAGGAGGGTCTGCTGCTCAATGGCTCCGCACACTCGCTGTCCCAGGCACAGTCGCAGTCCCAGTCACAGTCACAGTCGCATGGACGCGATTCGCCGCACAGCCTGACGGTGAGTAGTCGGGAGTGGGGGGAGCGGGATGATGGGGAGGCAGAGCGGGTGAACGTGAACGGAACTAATCGCCACTGGGTGCAGGAGGTCGCGTACATCCAGGAGGCGCAGAGCACGCCCCAGACGCCCACCTCGACGACCACCACGCATTCGGTGAGCGGCGGCAGCCTGGGCACGGGCGGCGGCGGTGCCTCCCCGGACTCGGAGCAGAGTGCGCTTGGCAGCAGCAACAAGATTGCCTCGGCAACGGTGAGTGCATCCATGGATACGCCCTGCGGACAGCATCCCCAATACAGAGTTCCCTCTCTTTCGTTCTCTTCCCCTATCGTATCTATCGTCTCGCTCGTGTCGTGCCAGATCAAGTGGCTGTCGCGCAACTACGAGACGGCCGACGGGGTGAGCCTGCCCAGGAGCACGCTGTACAACCACTACATGCAGCACTGCAGCGAGCAGAAGCTGGAGCCCGTGAATGCAGCCAGCTTCGGCAAGCTGATACGCTCCGTGTTCTCCGGCCTGCGCACACGTCGCCTGGGCACGCGCGGCAACTCCAAGTACCATTACTATGGCATCCGCATCAAGCCCGGCTCGCTGCTGAATCACCAAGCGATGGACGACAAACAGATGCTGGGCTCCGGCTATGGGCCATCATCCGGCGGTTCCAGTGGCTCCAGTGGCGGTGCCCTGGTCAGTGTGAGCAGCAGCACAGCCGGCCAGATGGGAACCAATGGTCTGGGCGGTGGCCAGGGACAGCGGCACAGCGGCACCAAGAAGCACACCTTCAAGCCGGAGACCTACGAGGCTTGCATACAGGTGAGGATCGGATAGTTACAGCCTTAAAAGTAGAGTTTCAGGAGGTCAGGAAGGGAATTTATGTGATTTAAACTTCCAAGTGATTATTATTTAAAGGAGAAAACATTTCGTTGTATCAAAAAACCGTATCACTTAGTTGTAGTAGTTCCAGAGTGCCATAAAATGTTATTTAAAAAAAGAACTTACTAGTTTTGTATGAAAATTACAAAATCTTAGCTTTAGGATGTTGTTTTCTTTAAAAAAAGTTAATTTATTTTAGTTATTTATCATTGCCAACATAATTCCCTTATAAACTACCTTAAAATGAAACAAAAATCTATCAAGAAAGTTCCCTAAAAGTTCCTATATCACCTGCTCTTTTAGGAAATCATTAAACATTCATAGGAAACGACCTCCCTGATTAAACATTTAAATACTGAAATATAAAACTGAAAACTAAAACCAATTATTGATTGATTTTAACCCCCCCCTGTTAAATCCCTTTGAAATCCTCAGTACATTGGCGATGGTAGCAGTGCCCTGCCCTCGTTCCCGGCCATCAAGCTGAGCCATAGCTTCAATAGCGAACTAACGCTGGAGGATGTGGATACATTCCGGGCCTTGTATCGCGAGCATTGCGAGTCCTTCCTGGACGCCGTGCTGAACCTGGAGTTTGGCACCGTGGAGTTCCTGCTGCGCGACTTTTGGCGGGCGAGCGACAACAACAACCTGGACGAGTGCGAGGAGGAGAAGTACTTGAGCAAGACGAAGCTGTATCTGTTGTGCCACTGCGCAGAAGTGCAGAAGTTTGTGCGAGAGGTGGGTGTAGGGGGTAGTGGCGAGTAGGGAGTGTGTTCCGGTTTTCACAAGCGGGGAAAATCCCCAAATCGCTTATTTATAATGAAATATTAATATAGTTTATATACTTTAATTAAACCAGGTTGACTATCAGTTCTACCAAAACACCGTCGACGTCATCATTCCGGATGTTCTTCGCTCCATACCCAACGCCTTGACCCAGGCCATCCGCAACTTTGCCAAGAATCTGGAGATTTGGCTGTGCGAGAGCATGATGGGCGTGCCGGAGCAGTTGGCCCAAATCAAGACCAGTGCCGTCTCGGCCTTTTGCCAAACGCTGCGCCGCTACACCTCGCTGAATCACCTGGCGCAGGCGGCTCGAGCGGTGCTCCAGAATGGTGCCCAAATCTCTCAGATGCTCAGCGATCTCAATCGTGTGGATTTCCATAATGTGCAGGTGGGTTTCCATTAAGAAAAACTATATTTTTAAATATAAAATGTTAATATTTGTATGCTTTTCCCCGCAGGAGCAAGCTGCCTGGGTTAGCCAGTGTGCTCCCGCTGTGGTGCAACGCCTGGAGAACGACTTTAAGGCCGCCCTGCAGCAGCAGAGCTCTCTGGAACAGTGGGCCAGCTGGCTTCAGCTGGTGGTTGAGTCGGCCATGGAGGAGTACAACGGGAAGCCCAGCTATGCCAGAGCCGCCCGCCAGTTTCTGCTCAAGTGGAGCTTCTACAGCTCCATGATTATCCGGGACCTGACACTCCGCTCCGCTTCCAGCTTTGGCAGCTTCCACCTGATCCGCCTGCTGTTCGACGAGTACATGTTCTACCTGGTGGAGCACAAGATCGCCGAGGCACAGCACAAGACTGCCATTGCCGTCATCTGCGAGAGGATGGTAAGACCACAAGCACCTTCCATTCGATATGATGTTCAACTCATAAAGAATAGTGTGATTTAACGCAGAAAAAGGACATGGACTTTGAGTTCGAGTGCCAGTTCGCCTACATAACCAGCGACACGGAGCAGCAGACGACGCCCAGCTCGGCCAGCAGCGGTGGCAACGACGTGGGCAACGAGGCCAAGCGACTGAAGCAGGAATGAGGCGCCGCCAAGTGGAGGAAGATCTTTAGTGTTTATGTACCAACTAATCGTTGTCACCAGCTCATTCAGCTCTGCATTTAGTAGTCGAACCGTGTTGTATATCCGTAGCCATAACCGTACCCGTCGTATCCATATCCGTGTGTTAGTTTTGTAGCCCTAAGTCATTCCCCCTTACCCCCCAGCATAGTCAGTCGAAATTTTAAGTGGTTAGTTTTAAGGCAGACTCCGGAGACTCGTGTAGGCAGTAAAAGCTCTCTTAGAATGCTTGGAAAATGTGATTTTACTAGATTCCTATATTCTTTTAAATATGTTTCTATTTTTTGAAGATATGCCTAAATATTTATACTAATTTGGGAGTACCTAATATTGCCAAAAAATCCTTAAAACCCCTTGTTTTAAAGCAGCATGAGAAGAACATTTAGTGTTTGTACAAATTACCAGAGATTTAGTTTTTAATTCCAATTTATTTATTCATTTAATGACTTGTTTGGCCTTGCATGTCCAAGAGAGCCTTTTCAAAGCCTTTAACGAGCTAAGGACTGCCCCCGCATCGAAGTGAAGAGCCGTCCAGCAAGCAGCAGGCCAGGGAAAGAAAGCAAGCCAGCTCGCCTGGCCCCAGTCTGCCCTGATCTGTATTCGTAGGATATACGTTTTAGTTTCTAAGTACATGTGCATTAGTAATTGTAATTAACGCCCAACTGGCAGGTGTCTACTCTACGGTAACGATAACGATAACTTCATCAGTTTTGTCTGGTTTCAACAAACACGATCTTGTATATCATATAGCGCACGGCGCACACACAACACACTCACACTCTAAAGGTAGCACCACACTCGCACTCAGGTGGATAGATCGGAAGGTGTATACATAGGTTATAGCTCACATCGAAACAGCTTGCTCAAATCCGAAGGGAACGAAACACTCGGCTCAAAAACACCCAACCCAACCCAAAACCCTAGGCTAAGTGAACAACAGGCCTTAAATGTGCAAAGATCAACACTCAATTTGGAAACAATACAATTTACCATATAATTATATATACATACAATTATATATACATCAAGATACATACATAAATGTATATGTATATTTTAACTACAAGGAATCATTTTATTACAAGAAGCATAGCATGTATTTTAACAGAGAAAGTCAGGCGCTTATCAATAGTATTTTATGCCATTTTGGGCAACAAGTACAACAAGCAGCAAACGAGGCCAGTTTTTTAAGTCAACTAACTAGCATTTTAGCCAACTGAAAAGGAGGGGAGACGTTCAGCAGACCTACTATCTGCAGCGTCGTCCACCACAACTGTCTAGTCGTAAAGCACACACATCTGAACTATATGCTCTGTATGGCACAAGAAACCAATGATAATAACTAGAGCTCCCTGGCAGAGGGAACTGGTTCTGCTCAAACTGCAAATCGCTTAGCTACCACCTAAGTTCTATTGGTTGTTGAACGAAAAGAATAAATAATACATTGAAAACTGAAATTTAAAAATGTCAAAACTATTTATGTATGTGAAATAAAAAATTGTCAACGAAAAAGAAGACTCGAAATTTGCATTAAACATGCGGTTTGTTTTGTTCTTTAAATGTTTTTGGCAGTCGAAACTCACAGGTACACACACATTACAAAAATTGTATCAAGACCAAACTGAAATATTATTTGTTATTTAATTGCTAGTAGTTTCTACTTGATGTATGTTTTGGATCAGCGAAGGGCACATCGTGGCTCAATTTGCTCACTTATTGCTGATTAAACCGTTACTTTTTTTGGAGGTAGTTGGCAGAGCTGTTGCTCAAACCGTTAAATCTCGTGCCCTCCGCTGTTTTGGATGTTTTATGAATCACACATTATGATAAGAAAATATTATTCACACATTGAGGATTAGTTAGTAGGAATGGCAGAAGATATTGATATTTGACGCAAAAGACGATATATAAATGGATCTTTTAATGTTGCAATATATGAGAGTTAAATCGGAACCCTGTTTATATTATATTTATTCCCAATAAAATCGGGAAAGAGAAAGAAAACAGGAGGAAGGAGTCATATCCGACCCCATAAATCATATATATCCTTGATCAGCATCAATAGCTGAATCAATCTCACTATATCTGCAACAAAAACATTTTTTTTTAATTTTTTCAAAACTTTATATACATTATTAAAATTGTCAGAATTAATTTTGAAATTTAAATTGCAATATGCTGCTTACGGAATAAAAACCAACACAGAAAAGCTTTCCGAATTGATATTAATGCATATTTGGCTTGGTTATGATCCATTTAAAATTCGCCGTACTGTTCCATTTACAAACAGCAAGGATATAAAAACACCAGCTTTTCTAAATTAGCTTCCTTTCTTGTTTTTTCCTTGAAATTTAAAAGATACAACCGTTTTATATCTCTAGTTCCAATTGCAAACTTCAAGGGTATATATACAAA
>JAEIIH010012605.1:0-11903 GCA_018904745.1 Drosophila orosa
AACTGCAAGGGTATACAAACTTCGGTGTTCCGAAGTTAGCTTCCTTTCTTGTTTTTCTATTTAATTGAAAATCACTTTTCATATTTTTTTTTCTCTCTCTGCATCACCAAAAGCAGAAGGCGCAAGAGCGTGAAGGAAAAAAGGACACTGGCAGGCAGGCAGGCAGGCAGGCAGGCAAACAACTGAAGAAGGGACACACCAGTTGGGGAGTGTCAAAGAGCTTTCGCTGCGGAGGAACACGAAAAGGTGTCGACACTTGGACAAACAGTTGCGAACCACTCACCTGGCTCTGATTGGGAAATCTTGGCCGCAAACAGAGGCCAACAGAGGGTTAGGCGTCAAAATGTAGGCAATCCTAATGGTGGAGCCAAAGTCTTGAGTGGGATTTTGGGGCACTTTACCTTAATGCAAGGCAACAGCTGGTTTTTTGCAAGAGTAAAATATGAGTTCCTCTTTTTACTACCTAAATAAATAAACTCTAATTGCATTACTTAGCCAAACAATAGTCTGCAGTTTTATTATCCTTTGAAATCAATCAAGTCAGATTGACATTAATTCCTCTTCCAGTTGCAGTCCAAGGACTTTGCCAGGTGGACACCTGAGCCAGCGCAGGTGCACAAATCTGAAAGTCTTGGCAGGAATATTCATCAACCGAGCAAATGGCTGGCCAATAAAAAAAAGGGCAACAAATACTATTTGCAACACTGCCAGGTGACAGTGCAGAGTTGGTATTTATGTGGGTTACCCAGCCTGAAAAAGTACTTCCACCGAGTCCCGTCAACATAAAACAATGGAAAGTTTTCCCTTTTTAGACAACCAAAATGAAATCGCTTTGGCCAAACGACTCCAAAAGTGGCACACAAACTGCCACAGTGCTACTCAATATTTCATATATACATATATAGATGGTAGCCATATCCCAACTATAGATATCAATACTATAAATTGGCGTATGTGTGGTGTTGCCCCCGGGACTCACCTGCAGCAGGAGGCGCTCATCGGCCCAAATGGCGGCCTGCTTCCAATCGATTTTCGATTCAAATGGCAACACCCAGGCGTTGGACAATAGCACGGGAATGCAGCCAGCCTGCAGGGCTTCGAGGAATCTGCAATAAAAAAATAAGAAAAAAAATAATAATAAAGGAATGAAAAAATGGAATTGTGAAATGTAAAATGAAAATTGTTTTTTTTTTTTGCACCCATTTTTTATGGGCTGCCTTTCTCTGTATTTTTGTGCTGTTTTTATGCTTACCTAAAGGAACCCAAGCGACGTCCGCGCGGCACCAGGCAGAAAGTGGAATTTTGCAGTAAAGTCTCGTAGTCGTACCTGCAAAAAGAGGGAGAGTGAGAGAGAGGTGAAAGGACATGTAAATTAGTGAGAGCCATGGCATTGCATAATGGGATACTGAAGCAATTAATCGAACAATGGCGACGAAAATGAGACCCCAAGGAGATGGATGTCGACATCCATTGAGAACTGTTCCCGGCATTACAATATGATAATGGGTTTTTTTTTTTTTTGGGAAGTTAAGGAAGGAGTAAGACACAACGACTTGTAAATGTGGCAAATTGTTGGAATGACCGGAAATTGGTTTAGTTTTTAGTATTCAAAGATGGGAATTCATTATAAGCTTTACTTTTACATCAATATTGACTAGGAATGTGTTTCAGACTCAGAAAGAAGCTGTATTTTCCCCCTAAACCGCAACTAGCTTACTCAAAATCTCTTTTTTGTTTGGTTTTCATCAATTTAATTATCTGTTTGCTAGAAGTTTACTTTTGCCTTAACCAGATTACATTTTTTGTGTAGCTTAATTTCCTTGGAATATCTCTCGCTCTTGTGCCTGGCAATTGAATACATTTTCAGCACAACTCGTTGGCTCAGCTTTGCTGCTCTTTGATATTCGACTAAAATTCCAGTAATTCCAGCTTAATGCCCAACAGGGCGTATGCTTAGCATTTGCTCACATTACTCATACGCCACGTTATCCCTAAAAGCAAAAGAGAAACAGAGAGAAGACAGAGGAGAGAGCGGGTTGCACATTTTGTGGGGCCACTTTAATCTTTAATTTGGAAATCAAAGCCACGAAATGCATCAAACTGCCATAATACCCATACGCCATGTACACCAAACATTGATACAGGTGAGTGGGTGAGTGAGTGTGTGTAGGGGGCATTGGTTGGCTGGCAGTTTACAAGTTAAGTTGCGCGTAAAATTACATGTAGTTGGGCATGTTCTGCCCTCCAGGCAACTCCACACAACGCACACCCTCTATCATCCTATTTGCTCTCTGCCCCTCTCCATTTTCCAGCCCCTCTTTTGATCCTAAAACTCCCCCTAAATGGTCAGCAATTTGAGCTCGCGTTTTAAAAGCAAAATCAGCACAAAAATAAAAAAAAGGAAAGAGGAGCATGAAATGGTATTAGGAAACTGCATGCGCAGCCTTTTGGACATTGACAACGCACCAAAAAAAGCAAAGCCAGCACAACGAGTGAGAGAAAGAGAGAAAAGGGCAGGAGCCAGACTGCAACAGTTCTAGACTTCGTTATGAATAATCTTGAGCAAACAACATAAATTGCATGTTGGCCTGCCTCTGACATTTTGGCGAGAGTTGAAAAATTACACTGCCAAATGCATAGGCAGGCAACTTGCCGAGAGGAAAAGCGGCAAAAGGAACAAAAGGAGCTGATGATAAAGTTTACCCAGAATACAATTACGCAAGGCTCACGCGAAGGAAAAATTGAGCAATGCCTTTATGAGCTATGGAAATTTCCAAAGAAAATCATAAAAAAAAGCTCGCTTTTAATTTTTAAGAATTTTTTATAGTACAAAGAATTTTGCTTTGTTATATAAGGGTTCTAAGCAAAACACAAGGGTTCTTAGAATCTCTAAGAAGTAGAGCTGTAAAAATATCAATGGTAATATCAAAATTATAATTATTTTAATTAACATTATTTTTAAAAAACAATTTAAACATTAAGATTTTAAAAGAATACCCCCAAGATTCACTATTTTATGTTTAATCAATACCCCAAAATATTGGCATTTTATATGGAGCGATAGTATCACCGATAATATCGATATTAACTCCGAAAATATCGAAAAACGTCGATGGCGCCACTTTTTGTGTTTTTTACAGCTCTATTAAGAAGGTGCCTAAAATTATGCCAAAAAATTTAACTATTAAAAAATATGCATTACATTTTAAGATACCTTTTCAAGAATTTGTTAAAACCCTTGTGATTTCTGGAGCCCATTACTTAAATATTGTTTAAAATACGCTTCTTGAAAAGTAACTTTGAAATCAGCAATTAATCTTCCCTAGAAATATTGTTATAAACCAAGGATAAACAATTCAAACAATTATAGGAGAGAAAACATTTTTTGTTCAGAACGTTCAAAACGCAAATTAAAGTAGCCAAAAAATACTGTAATCTTCAGTTTCTTTTAGGTTAATGCCTTTTCCGCTTCGAAATGCGTATACCAGGCAAACTTCTTTTATTGCATTTAATTTATGCCAGGAACTCCTTTGAGTTTTTTGTTGAATGGGGCGTGGTTTTTGGCCTAACTAATTAGACAACATTATGCATACGACTTGTACAAGGAGAGTACATGTGTTGGAACACTTGCTGCTCCTTCTTATGGAGGTCACTGCACCGGGTGGTACATATATATGTTGGATTCTGAACCTGAAAAGCCCTACTGCTGCTGCATTTAACCCCTGGTTTTGCTGTTCGCTTGTTCGTTAGTTGTTTAAGCAATTAAGAGCCGCCAACATGCAACTTTACTGTTTAGACATCAGCTTAGTTCTTCTCTCTCCCCTCGCACCAACGAACTTTAATTAAATGATTTTTAGCTTTCCGCCAAGTTAAGCGAACAGTTCGGTTCGGTTCAGTTAAGTTCGGTTGGTGTGTTCCCTCTGTTCTGTGTTTACTGGGTTCATGCAAGCAAAACTTTTGCTATTTACACGCGTTTGTTGTCAAAAGTTGTGTTGCCAGAGTCCTGCTGCTGCTGCTGCTGCTGCTGCTCCTTCTGGTTTTGAAATAGAAATGTTTCTGCTTATGCCGCCGGCCATGCGCCTAGTTAAGCTGAAAAAGCAGGAAAAGCTCGGCCACTTCATTAGCCATTAGACAGTTGGCGGCGGGGAAATTAACTCGCATTCCAGAATGCAGCAGTAATTAATATGGCTTTTCTTCTCATTTGCATATTTAAAGGCTTTCGGTTAAACTCCACTTTCACAGGAATTTTTCCACCAAAGAAATTGCTCTTTTTGAAAAGTTTGTCAACTTGCGTGCTGTAAAGCCAAGGTAATATTTATATTTTATGATTTTACAAGCACTTTACAACTTGCGTGTTACATTACTTAAGCAACAAGTTGCCTTGAAAGCCTTGGAAAAGTGTTTTAAGAATTAATTTCAGGGCTAAGAATGCCGCAGTAATTAATAATTATTAAGAGAGGGGTATAAATATTTGATTTTTGAAATCATTATAGTGAATAGAAGGGAAACACATTTAAACAGAAACACTATAGGTTCTAAAAAACTTTTTACATCACAAAATATGAATTTAGATCTAATTTCATACTTAAAACACACATTTTTGAGGGGTTTTAAAGTGCTTTTTCTCTAGCCCTTTAGATTATTAACGAGTTTTCTACTCTCTTGTTTCTATTTTTTTTCTTACAAAGTTTTTCCCACTCGTAAAGGAAATATTCTTTGGAAAATTTATGAACCAGTTTATGGAAGCAACAAGTTATGGGCTTTCTTTTATTGCCTGTTTCAAAAAGTCCTGAGAAAAACTTTGCTCAATAACATTTCAGCACATACCACCAGCAATTACTTAGTTAAATCATTCAAAGTCTCAGCCTCCCCCTACACCTGTTGCCGAGATTTAACCTGGGATTTACAGGCGTCGAAGGGGGGTCGTTGGAAGAGAAAGGCCACAAAGTAAGTCACTTCAGTTCATGTCAATTGCTGGAAGCCTAGGCCGGCAGAAAATTAACATAAGCAACTGACAGGAGGCAGAAGGTGGAAGGTAGAAGGCAGAAGGCAGAAGGCAACCCTGCTCGCAGCAGGCATATAATTTAAGTGGTTTCCAGCTGTCAAAGGTTGGCCTCCGCCTCCGCCTATGCCGCCTGCGCCTGTGGTCTCATTTGGCTCCGGACTTGGTATTTTTTTATCTCTCTCCATGTTGTTTGGTGGAAATTCAGGTACCCGAAGCTGATTGAGTGACTGACAAACGAAGGAGTACGGAGGGCGGCGCACTCCTGACGTTGTGATTTCCCATTTAGTCTCATCATTGGAGCTTTGCCTTTGACAGGTAGAATGTAATCCACCTTTTGTAGTTTTCCGCATATCGGTTCACGACTTTTTCAACGATTTCCTCGTACTCATATATCGTTCTTTTGTGCAGCAAAATTCTGTGCTGTCATCTTAGTGCTTTTAGAGCTCACAAGAGAGCTAGCTCTTATATATCCCCGGCCTCTGTGGCGTATACGCAACATTTGGTTAATTGCTGAAAGGGAACCCAACGCTGAATCTCATGGCTGGCACTGCTTGTCAGCTGCAGCGAAATGCAAAATTAATTAAAAAGATCCTAAAACAGCAAAAATGAAAGCAGCTGTAGGAAAAAAAACAACAAAAAAGAGGAGAAACTATAATATAAAATGAGCAAAAATAAGCAGTGGGCAAGAGATGTCAGCAAACAAAAAAAAAAAAACTCAAGTTGGTAAAAAGTTTAAAGAGAGAAATTGCGATGAATTTCAATGAAAATTAAATATTTCAAAACCAGCATTTGAAATAAAGACAATTTGGAAAGCATTTCGAATGCACTGCAAGTCCGCAGAAAGCAGAAAGCAGAAAGCAGTAAGCAGAAAGCAGAAAGCAGCAAGCAGCCAGAGTGCAACACAAATAAAAAATCAAACAAAAGGAGCAGATAGAAGGAAAAAAAGGACATACAAACACCCCAGCAAGCTGGAAAATGGAGAAGAAAAAAGGGGTGGGGCGGTAAAAACGCAGCTGTAAAAGTTGCCATTGCCATTGTTTGCCCAGAAAGCAGTTGCAGCAAAAACAAGGCAAAACGATGATAAGAAGGACCAAAGCAAAAGGATACAGACACAAAAATATAGCAATTTTAATTAATTTGGTATTTACTTAAACAAGCAAAAAGGTTTAGAGAGCTATTAATACATATATCAAATCGAGTTAAAACCTTTATGACAGTAACAACAAATATTGCAACGCATTTAAGATGAAGTTTAAACTTTTAGGTTCCTTTGTCTTCAAAAGGTTTTAAATGTCTAATTCCCCTGTTTTGTTTTAAGTCCTTATTTTATTTATTATTTTTTATATTTTCCAGCTTTTCCTTTTTTTTCTCTGCCGGGCAGCGGCACCATGAGCATAAAAATAAGTGGAAACGGCAGCGAAACATTAAACATGGCGCATTAGTTACAAGTGCAAAGCTCGCGTCAAGCGCTGTCGAGAGACCGCCGCCCTCGTCCCCAGCATCCTTTCCTTTCGGTGTTCGTCTCTGTTTGGCAGGACACTCTCCTGGCCATTTCCCCCTGGTCTCTTTGTGACCATCGTGTGGCAGTCGCTTGTCGCCAGCTCGTGATAATGGCTCATAATGAAAGCAAAAAGCATAACCGCATCAAGACGCCCAGCAATTGCGAATGCAACTCACACACACACAAAATGCGTAGGGGAGTGTTGTGCCAAAGGAAAGCATTTTCTCTCCTTTTACATGAAAAACAAATGCATTTATGATTATTACAGAAATTCTAAGACATTGTTAGGAAGTAACTAGAAAAGGGATGGGAGCTATCGGTTGATATTATGTTCTGAGATAAAATATATACAATTATGGGGTGTGTATAATGGTAAAGAGATCTTGTCCTGGCCTCTTGAAAGGATTCAAAGATGTTTGTTTGAAGTCTTTATATATTTCTGTTAAAAATAATAATATTTCAAACGATTTATAATTATTTAAAATATTTTTTAAATAAATCGAACTGTAATCATACTTATCATAGTTTTGTGCTGAATTAAATTATATTAAATTCCCAGAAAAGCATACTCATATCTTATTATTAGATTCCTTTTTATGTACCAAATTATTACAAAACCCTATACATCCCTTTTTTTATGCACAATCTTTTGAATAAACCAAAAATTTAATGAAAATTTTCATACATCAACACGATGGGCGACATGAAAAGTTCCCTTTTGGGGGAAAAGTCTGGTTATTATTTTGCTCAACTCATGGCAGGTCCTTATGCCCAGGACATTAAGGCAATGGCCGGCAATTACTTGGCACGTTTTTTGGGGCAACTCACACCGAGACACTGGCGATATAATAGTAAAAGGGGAAATAGGAGAAAGTACTCAAAGAAATTGCCATTGCACAACTCGCTTTTCCTTGGCGGTAGCTGGCGCCTTCTGTTCCACCTGCCACTCCCCACCTTACCGCCTGCTCTGGCTCTTTCTCCTGCTCCTGCTGCTTCGGCTCCTGCAAGTGTGTCGCCTTTTTAAAGTGATTTATGTGGAAATCTGAGATTAACGTGGAAAGTGGCAACGGGAAAGTGAGGAGGAGGCGGGGCGTTGAGGTAGCTCCTCGAACAGGTGCAATGACGGCAGCTGCACCTTGCACCGTGCCAAAGTTTGCACTCGTTCTCCGTGCTCCTGCTTGTTGTTGATAATGATGATGCTGGCATGAAAATTTATTACTTGGGAAATTACATTATGAAAAATGCATAAAGCCGGAGATCCCTGCAGGGGGAGAAGGGGGAGGAGGGAACAGGAAAGGGTCCTGTAATGAGTTGACTGCCAAAGAAGGGATTCTTCGTTCTCTTTTCATATGTTTAAATTAGTTTCGAATAATCGAAAAGGGGCTGCACTTCATATTAACTTCGATGCATGATTCCCATGGTATGAGCTCAAAAGTCGAAATTGCATATTTTAATAAAGTGGAAAGTCAGGAGATGGTTTTCCTCCCATTCGAACTTAAGGAATATTTATTAATTAAAAGAGGTATGACCACAGGGAATCTTTTGTTGGACATTTTAATGAAAAGTATTTCAGATATCCCTGGGTTTAAGACAGATTTATTACGATTAAGCTGGCTTTACTAACAAAATCACATTCTAATTTAAACAAATGTAAAAAAGAGACTCTACCCATCACAGTTTTCGCCTGCTTATATATTTACATGTAAATATAAATACTTGCTGATGCCAAAAGCCAAAATTGAGTTTCCCCAAAGACCTTGAACTCGGGAAAAGTTTCCGCATAAAATTGAACACACACACACACTCTAAACCCACCCATAACTACGCACATTAACAGGCCCGCAAATAAGTTTCGAAAATTGGGTATTGAAAAATTGAGCAACCATAAATGGGGGGAAAAAAAACCTTATAAATTGCTAAGCTCAAATTAAAGGGCCGCCGAAAGTTGAAAATTGCCGCAGGACAACCTTGAGGCAGTAATGCCACCCAGGACTCGCACACCAAAGCGTCTACGTGTGGCTGCAACAGTTGGCGTGGCCTCCCAGCAACATGGCGTATACGTAATTTCGTCGCGTCTGCTGTTAGCGTCGAGAAATAACAAAAAATAAAAAACACACACAAACACACAAAAAGTAACACAGCCAAAAAGAAAATGAGGAACAACTTTTACTCCCAAGGACATTTACATGGCGTCTCATTATTTGCCACAGTTGCTACTTTCAGCTGACTTCAAAAATAGGCAAAGTCTCTGACACAGAAGCACAACCGCAGTCTGGTGTACACGGGAAAAATAACTAGAACATGTTTACCGAGTGATTTTTAAGTCAGTTTTTCAAATAATACAAAGAAAAATTAAATATAATATAAATTATTATGGGTTAAATCATTTAAAAGTGTGCCTACAAATTAAATTACAAAATGTTTTATGTGTTTGAAACTTAAAATTAAATTACAAAACGTTTAATGTGTTTAAAACTTAATTTTAAACTAATCCTAATTAGTCTTTGCATTCAAAGAGTTCTGAATAATTTATAAGCATTAATTTATTTCCTGTGCATTTTATAAAAAATCCCTCTAAGTAGTGGCAACCGCAGAGCCGCTGACACAGAAGAAGCACAAACTGGATAAAATCGTTGACCTCGTATTGCAAGCCGCAAAACAAAACACACAAAAAAAATGTTAAATAGAACTGGCGTCGTGTGGCATGTTTTTGTAGCCCATCATCATCATCATCATCGTTGGCGGCGGCGGCTCATCAACCTCTCCTTTTGCTGCTGTTGCATATGTTGCATGACATCGACGGCGGCGAAAGCCATTGACGCCTTAGGCTCATTACAACAGCAACAAAAGGAGGGACTGCGGCAGCCACAAACAACAACAAAAAATTTCATTAAAAACAGCTCAAGGTTTTTGAATGCAGTTGAAAAAGTTCCTTCTTTTTTTATATTTTTGGTGGCAGGCTGTGTGGTAAAGAATGAGTTGAAGTAATAACAAAACTTTTTAATGGATTTTGCGTTAAGGAATATGGCTGTATATTTAATATATATTATATATCCATAATTTTATGGACACGATTTGGAAAGCTGGAGCAATTAAATGTAAATTTTAAGGCCCAAGTTTGGTAGTAAAAATTTTAATTCTAATTGAGCCGATTTTTAAAAGGAAAATAATTTGATTCGAGAATAATTTATGACTTTTTAATTACTGAACATAATTAATTCAATTTATATTTATTAACTTATTTAAATTAAAAATCCTTGTTTTAATGCATTCATTACATAGAAATTCCTCTAAAAATTCATAGAGAAATTCCCCGTTTACATAATAATCTCAATTTGATGCTTGGCTAACCATTATCTCCCCCCCATTCTCGTTCCCTCCAAAAATCAAAGTCCAAAAAAAACGAGAAAACTTTTAAGTCATTGTCAAATTGAATGGATTTCGGTTCTTGGCTTCGGAATCACATTTTCCTGGGGATTGCCCTCCTCATCACTATGTATGTATATTAATAACAACAACAACAACAACACTTTGCATTTTGCATATTAATACCCAAGGGGAAGGGGGGAAAACTCATCAAAAATACAGAAGCTTCAAAATTCAAGCAAAGAACTTGGCGCCCACGCGCATTCATGAGCTCTTAGACATGAAAAAAAAGAAAAGCTGATGCTATTCAAGGGGTATTATGCAATTTTACCCAAATATATATACTATAGTACTACTTACTATAGATACACACATATGTATATGGGATGGGAGGCAACACATGCGGGTAGAAGAGGAAGCTAAAGATATATCTGACAGGTGCATTAACGAAGTTTCCCCGACAGCGAAGCCCCTTGATAAAAAATGATGTGAGTGGGAAAGCAATTTGCTTGATTATGTAGAACAGTTGGGGGGCGAGGCGGGGTTTTCCAAAGGGAGATGTGCGGAAAAAAGCTGGAAAATGCGGAGGGGTAGGGGATGTAGGTAGGGAGTGGCATAAATCGCTGACGCTTGACGCCAAAGCAGATTTGTCGCATAAGTCATGTCAAATTACAAGAAATGGGGAGGGAAAAGGAGGACAGACAGCCGTTGGGGGTTAAGAAGGACGAAATGTGGCCAAGAAAGTAACGCTGAAAATCTGAAAAATTACATTCAATTAAAGGTAAAAAGGCAAATTTTATCGTTGACATTTTCGCTTGTTTAACTATCTTTGTCTGGGAGTTGTTGTTCCCTTTTTTTAAGGGGTTTTAGGTGGGGTTTCGTGGATATAGTAGGGAATATATCAATATATTTACGCCATAATGAAGGTTATTAATGAAATCATTTAAAGTTGACATTTCACCATCGAAAAACATTCAAAAACAACTTTAAAATTGTCCTACAATTGAAAAACTTTATGAATTAAATAAATTTCAATGATCCATTGTAGAAAAAATATCTTTTATCTTTTCTAAATATAAATCAAATGCATTTGTGCTACTTGAATTTTCTTTTATTAACAAATTTGTGAAGGTTAATGTTTATTCTTGCCAATAATTCACATAATAAACTTCTTTGTAAATCATATTTTTGCAAATTGATCAAATCTTGAACATCACCTTTAAGCCTATCATCCATCAAGTGACGAGTTCATTCATACCAGCCTTTTCTATAACTTCATTTCCATCATTAATTTGGCCAACGCAAACGACCGACGCCCCGGAAAACATTTGGAAATCATTTGGTTGTGAAAGTGGATGTGGATCTGGGATCTGGACCTGAACATGATTGAAAAGTCACTGTCCTACTGCGTGCCCGGGCGTCTCTCTTTTCCGAAATCCATTGGCATTGCAAATGCCTTTGGCCTTTCGGTGTCGTGCCATTTAAATGAGCTTGTCAAGTCGGATTTCAGCACATTAATCACCCGGCATGGATCCAGATAGGAACGGGCGACGAGTGGAGAGAGAGAGAGAGAGCGACTTCACAGTTAATGGCCAAAAAGGATGGGGCGTGGCAGCTATTAGCACGATGGCGGAGGCTAAACAAATTACTTGCGGACCCAATGACAGCTAGAAACAATTTCTGGCCACTTTGCCACCATCGTCTTCTTCATCATCATCACCATCATCATTATTATCATCATCTTGGTTGGGGGTACATACCTGTCGTACTCGCGATTGTCTTCGTCGCAGCGATTATCCTGCAGCTCCCGCCAGCTCTTGCCATGGCGACAGGTGGTGACCAGGACCATGTCGCGTCCGTTGTGCAGATGGAAGAGCGAATTCCGCGTCTCGGAGCCAATTCCGTGCACGTAGCTGCAAAATCAGGGAAAATACGGAATGGTTATTGGCGAAAGGTCGAGGGAATTTTCAAAAAGCAATAGCTTAAAGTGCACGTAAACTAAGCTTAAATATGTTTAATGTATACCTAATG
>JAEIIH010012624.1:0-11204 GCA_018904745.1 Drosophila orosa
TTTAAAGTTTATTGACATAGTTATAATTTTTTCAGTGTTCCCATAATTTAATATGAATAAATGCAATTCGGAATTATGAATTCAAGCTATGTTGTAGCCCATTAACCAAGTAAACGATTCATCGTTTATGTTATGAGCATATCCGGAAAGGAAATCGGTTTATGGACACAGTTAGTACTCTCTATAATATATTTCTATTAGAAACGTATGATAATGATTGTTTTTGTAAGGAAAAACATAGCTTCTTGGTGTATTCTATAACAAAATTGGTATTTCGTGGGTTTAGTTTCACATAAAACCATAATAAAGTTTAATTTTTTATGAGAAAATGATATCGTATAGAAAAAGGCTCCAATTAAGTTAAAAGTCAAAGTTAGTACCAAGCAAAAGTTGAGAAATTATGCTTTAGATGACCTATATTCGGAATATTCTGAATTCTCTTAGAAACTGTTGGATTCAGAACGAGTGTTTGAACTACAATACCTATAAATGTAGGTGCAAATTAATTAAGATAAAAAGCCTAGACACTTTTATGATCAATCAATGAATAAACCACTTTAAAATGCACCTGTTAAGTGTCTTAATGAGCCGTTAAAAATGTGTGTCAGTTATGCAAATCGCTTCTTCCCACAAAACAAGTTTTTGACAAACTGTCAAAATAAAGTGGACAAAAACTCGAAACCCCATTCACAGATACTATATAGGCTTCAGTAGCTAAATCCAGCCTTTTTGAAAGTTGGCTAGTGAAAGTTATATTGAACTTTTTGTTACCTCTCTTTCGAAATCTCCGAGCGCAATCCAAGCCCAGTGCACGTACCATGAATACTGAACAGCACACGTGAGCCGACGGTCGGTAGCCACATTTCTTGCAAGAATACACAAGTGATTCAAGACCCTACGGGGAAAACGCAATGGCAGTTATAAATACTTGCACATACTTACACATCCGTCGTCGACCAGATATTTTCTTTGCAACAAAGTATTTTTTTCTGGTCGAAATTTATAAAGCCACCGGACGGCTCGAAAACCGTTTATTGTATTTTTAGGAACCGTTTAATTCATATCTTACCGCGATCGTCAAAATGCGAAATACATACCTTTCCGCACTCATATGTGCCTTCTTCATTTGTTCTTGTGCCGCGGTGCCAGATAGCTATTCCGGGGATGTCCAGAATTCGAATTCATTGGATTTCGGTGCGTGGAATTTATAAAAGGATTTAAGGAACACACAGATGGAAATCTATCGCTCAAAAATCAAATATAAATCCTTATTTTTGAGATTGTGTGTTTTAATAATTGTTTAAAAAGAAAAAGTGTTACATCGTTTCTTTAAGAACGAGCAAAAAAGAGGAACACGGACAAAGACTGTTTCCCTAACATATTATTTAATCAAATAAAAAATCTCAGAAAAAGCTATCTGGATTTAAAACTATAGTTCTCTGAGGATTAACCAGGAAGCTATTAATTCACATGAATTATTTAACGTTTCCTCTATTAACTTGCCTGAATTTCTATCTTATAATCGTATAGGCAATGACAGTGGAGCCTATAACTATAATCCGCCGCCCAACAATAACTACCTTCCTCCTGCCACGCCAGCACCCGAGTATCTGCCGCCGCCAACCAATGGATATCAATACAATCCACCTCCAAACAACAATTACCTGCCACCTCCGCCTGAATATGGAGCACCGCCCCTAGGTTATCCCCAGTACGGTCCACCGCCTCCTCCTTTCTATAAACCAGCTCCTCCAATGCCCTATTCGCACGACTCTTGGTTTCTGGAAAAACTAAAGTCCAAAATCAATTTGTATACGCTGGGAAAGATCTTGATAAAGCTCTTGATATTCAAGAAAATTGTCAAGTTCATCGGCTTGATTTTCTTGCTGTTGGTAGTGCCCAAGCTGAAGGGACTCTTCAAAGAGGATATGATGTCTTCGGGTTCCGGTGAAAGTGACGGAATGGAAAGTAAATTTGCCGAAACCGACAAAGGTAACAAGTCTCTTAAAATTCGCTCTTTTATCGGAAATAATAATCTGTTTCTTTTCAGATAAATTATCGCAACAAATTGAAGATCTGTACGATTTTGTAATAAATTCCATAGAGAATTTTGAGGGAAGGAGAGCTTAGAGGAAATGAACCAAAATTAGTTTATTACGTATTGTTAAAAATTGTATTACAACCCAATTTGATTATTTATTTGCTAGAGTCTTTCTTATAAATAAATTTAATAGTATTTATGTTAAGAGTACATTTTTTTTACGGTTGGGTAAGTATTTACAACAAAAATATAACGTTTTTAAAGTTTAAAATGTATATGAATAGTTTTTTTTAAATCAAAATCCGTTACGTATATTTTTCTAGTATATTTTGATTATTTCTTGAGTTTTTTTAGTATATTTTAAAGCCTTTGGCATTTTTAAGCGGCCAGGGGAATACACACTTTAAGTCCGATCAGCTTTTTGGTGATCAAATTAGATTTCTCCTACCTGCGACACCTGTTACTGCAACATAATGCTGCAGTTAATATTCATTGTTATCGTAGGCCTTTGCTTGGGTAATGTGAATGCCCAGGAGTTGCGGCGTGTGGACGACACCGAGTTGATTCAACTCCTAACCGGCGAAAGCAACGTTGTGGTTTTATTCAGTAAGTACATAAGCATTTATACATACTTACTTATAAATGAAGTCCAGCCTACGTGGGCATAGATATGTTTGTATATGCACCGGCTACTGGTCGCCTATTTATGGTTAATACATGTACATAACTTGCAGACACGAACAAAAACAATTGCAAGCGCTGCTTAGAGTACGAAAATGTGGTCTCGAAGATACATCCGCAGCTGAAGGAGACTTTGTCGGCCATTGTTGTCCAGTCGGTGGACAGCAACCTGGTGTCGATCTACGATCCTAGCAAGGAGCCGGCACTGGTGTTCTTCAGACGCGGAATTCCCATCCTCTATCATGGCGAGGTTAACGAGGACGAGATCCTGGACTTTTTCAATGACAACCTCGAGCCAGCGGTTAAAGAGCTGTCCGATGACAACTTTGAGCACCTCACTCAGGCCTCGACGGGCGCCACTACCGGGGACTGGTTTGTCTTCTTGTAAGCTACACAAATATTAGTCATGCGTTGAGGTCGACGTTGTCTAAGCGCAGCGTCATAAAATATCCAAGTTTGTATCTACATATACCTACACCCACTTCTAGCTATTCCGCCGAGTGTACCGTCTGTCAGCGACTCTATGCCGTTTGGGAGTCCGTGGGCGGAAAGCTCAAGCGAAAGCTGAACATCGCTCGGATGAACAGCTTGGAGTCTGGCATCTCAACGGCCAAGAGACTGGGTGCCTTGGAAGCCCCTGCTTTTATCTTGTGAGTTCTGCTTTGATAATTACAATCCCTAATTGATTTATAATGATCTTATCCTCCAATAGCTTGAGGCAGGGCAAAATGTACAAGTACATGGCCAAGCAGTACACTCCGGAAGCCTTTGTCCAGTTCGCGGAGAAGGGATATCTCACGCAGAGCCATCCGCAGCCCGTGCCGGAGATCCCGAGCGCCGTGTAAGTTGTTTTCTCAAAACTCCAACTGCTCTTTCACATCTCCATCGATCGAATATTAAACTGAAAGTCCGATTATGACCATTTTATAGGGATTTGTGAGAGACTCATGCATGTCTTTGTAAGTGAGCCCAGATGAATATATAATTAATATGAGTTTAAACTAATTTCAATAATTGTAATCTATTAAATTTAACAATTAATGAGTTTCTAGCCCCGGTGAATGGTAGCATTTAACGTCAAGTCAAGGGCACAACAAGTTACACTTTGATTTTAAACAAAGAACCAAATTATTGATGCGAAACTTAATCATAACCTTTGTAAATTATCCATAAACATAATCATTAATTTGTATATAAAAACTTATAATCAATACGGACCCCGGGTGAAACAGCTCCTGGTTTATGAAGATCGACTTTAATCCCCCGAAATTATAAGGTACTAACTATTTAATTCTCACGTCTTTCAGAAACGATTTCTTGGGTCCCCTTCAAAGTTATTTCAAAACTGAAAACATCCAATCTCTGGCGGCTGTGGGTATTGTCTCATTGGTCGCCGTTCTGTATCTTGCTAAAAAATTAACGAAACTGTTCAGTTCGGAAGCAGCAGTGAAAACTAAAAATAAGTCCAAGTAAACATATTTACGAAAAAATTAGGTCTCTTTTGTTTAGAAAAGGGCATTAACATAGGAATAAGGAAATTGGTAAAACCAAGAAAGATTTAGGGAGCATGGTAACAAAAAAAAGCAATAATAAAATATAAAACAATTAATATTAATATAAAAAAAAGGAAAGTAATATATGTAAAAATCCAAAAAATCCTAAAATCAAAAAACTGAAACGAGCGAAAACTGCAATTCCTAACGCCAGCCCTACAATGGAACGTCGGAACAGAAACAGTTGCAGACACGTTTGTATCGTCGTGAAGAACGGCGGAATCGATACGTGCAGATACTCGGTTCCAGAGTGCCAGTTTATTATTCTGCAACGAATATTTAACAAGCCAATTGATTAGAACGAAAATATTTGTGAGACGCGTTCGTTTTGCCGTGCCGTGCTAGCAATCTAGCCAATTGATTTGTGTGTGCGATGATAATAGTTTGGCGTGGAACACTCAATTTGAAACATCGTTTCGTTTCCTAACGCGTCATTTTCGCGTTCATTCCCCTTGATTCTCTCGTTTTTTGGGGTTTTCAGCGCTCGTACGTACTTCTGGGAATTATTTTATCATACTCTGCATCTCGGGTAATTCACTCAAACACAGCCTCTGCTATTTATATACTCGATTCGTGCAAAAAACGTTGCTCACTAAATGTCACGGTTGTACATATGTACATACATACTTACATACATAGGTACATAAAGAGCGATCGAGAGAGCAGCAGCAGTGTTGCCAGACGCGGGCACAAATAAACTAAACATTTGAAGGAAAAACATAATTTTTATAAAAACAAACACACTAGAATATTGCATTGCAAGTATTAATGTGAATTAAGTCGCGACATGAAAAGCGTTTGAATTTTAAATAACACAAGCCATCAGCAAAAATGAGCAAGGACAGACTAAAAAAAACGTGAAACATTTATTATAAAATAAATCGTTGATATAATGAAAAACCTCCCTTTACAATTTTCCAAAAATATATTTTTCAAAATGTTAGATCTAGCCTAAAGTAAGACAAGGTGGCAACGCTGTACGCTATTGAATTGAGTTGATATTTCGGCTGTGCTTGCTATATATTCGCTGTAGTCAAGCGCACATGAGTCAGATTAATATTTTGCTTTTGTTCAGTTCAGTTGCTGAGTCGGAAGATACTCAGATACTCGCTGCCAGCCGAACCGCACTGAAGTCGACTACTCCTCATGTGCGTACTCACGTATAAAGCAGTTAAAAATGTGCAAACATACTACCATATGTATGTGGTGAAGAGTGCCAGCATTAATCGCATTTTTCTCCTGCACGACGACTAGAAAAATCGCGTGAATACTGCGGAACTTAATGTATTGTGTAAGTTCATTGGCGGTGAAAGATGAAAAGTGTCATTCCTAAAAATACACCTCCTCGTCGTGGTCGTCGGGAATAAGTCGCATAAGGTCGGGTCTCGGTAGCATAGCCAGTCGCCTTTGCCGTCGCCCCACAAAGGAAGCATAGTGCGCAGCAGGGCAAGCGCCAGCCATCATGACAGTGACTAACTCACCACCCAAAAAGGCAGCCCAAGTACAGAAAATCGATATTCTAGTCGCGCTGTAACGCCGTGCAAAGAGTGTGCCTGCCTCTGCCTACCTGAGCTCAGGCACAAAGGCAGCGAGCCGCGACATTAGTATACCGAAAACCTTCTTCCGCTCTGAAGATTCAGATACAGTGTTTGCTGGCTGGGACTATGCCCATGTCACTAGCATATCGTGTAGCTCCGCAGCTGCGAAACAACCATCTGTGATACGTGTACCTAAAACTAAACATAAAAATCATAAATACATACATAAAAAAAAAACCTAGAGTTTCCGAAATGAACTAGCCTGAACCGATCGCTACTGCTTCTGGGAAATTAACCATGCGTCTTGTCCGCAGTAAATGTTGTCAACGTGATGTATCCGACTATCTGACCACCAGCTCCTCCTCCACTTCCACCCCCACCTGCACCACGCACACCGAGGTCCACACCAAAAATATCTTTACGCGCTACTGGGACGACCACATAAAAATGAAAGAGTCAACGAGCGAGGAAAAGGCCAGGGGCAAATCCAACGCCTCCACGGTAACAGCGGCGACACCAAAACCTGCCAAAAACACGACCACTACTACAACAACTACTCAGAGCGTCACCTTCGTCCGGAGCAATGTACCAGCTGTTTGCGATGCCAACGGGAATCCCAGGGCGGCTGAGAGCGAGTGGACATTCCCCCCGAAGGCGCCAACTCCGCACATCTACCATTGCCTGAGTCCCGTAAGTGCCATCCCCAGTCACCAGTTTCCCCCAACTATCCCAATCCCATGCAGATTATCGTGGCGCAGGATGACGTAACGGTTATTAGATACTCCCCGGGTGACCGCCCATATAGTATAGAGCTCCTAGTGTGGGTTTGCTCGTGCCTTCGTCTGTATCTGCGCGTCTGCGTCTGTGTGTGGCAGATAAAGAGGAAACAAAAATTATTTGCACTCCAACACAATTGCCGTCTAAATCATTAGTATGTATGGAAGTATGAACGGACTTACGGGCATTTTAGACTGTAGATTTATGGGCCATAAACTGGGCGCATTCAGCAATCATAAGATTCGGTTTTTAACGGTCATTGTGCGACGGCGATAAGATCGGCCGAGAGATCACTTGAGCAAATATGAATGACTGCTTGAGTGGGGTGGGATATGATATCCGCGAATCTTTAGTTACCATCTGAGTTCGTTTTGTATCTTTTCTTTGTTGTTTATTGCCGTTTCCGGGTTTCACTTTCACCTTAATTGTTAACCTTGTTAGATGTTTTTTCGCGCAACACATTTGCTCATCAGCTTACGGGGGATTTTTGATTCAAAGAACCCTGGAGGTCGCTTCCGAATAGTACTACATTCGGAGAATTCCTAAACGATTTGAATGACGTAGAACTTGAGCTTGGCGATAAGCGAAAACCGGACTGGGAGCTCGGGAGCACACTAAGTAAACACAAGAAAGAACCGATCCATCGAAAGGCCTAGTCTTGAACTTAATCTTAGGGCAAACCATTAGCGGAGCCCATACATCAAAATAAAAATAGTACAGGGAATGGGAAAGAGTTTTCTGTTGATAAAGGTTGGTTCCTTTCGCTATTTTTATAGCAGCAACGTGTGGCTAATTCACTTTTACTGATTAAGATAAGGTTTTTCCACGAAGCTAACCATATTTTTTCTTAAGTATTGGGGGTCTAAAAATATTTATGAGATATTCCATCAAATTTCAATGTTTCTTATTCTCTTTCTCCAGGATATGATGGCGGCAAGTGATAAAAACAGCTTTAAAGGTTTTCGCAAGCAGTTCAGTGGACGGTTTAAGCGCTTAGTGACTCGAAAAGTGGAACACACTCCAGTGATACCTCCAGAATTGAAGCCGCAACTTAAAACAATTTACGTTTATTAACTTAAGATGCAACGACTACTATTAGCAAGCACAAGTGTTTTCCTCAATGTCTACATACGTACACACCAACCACCAACAGCAACACCACCACCACCACCTGTGTATCTATAAATGGCAGGAAACATTAGTGATAGGAAAAGCAAGATATTTTTAAGTTATCATAATACCATTCTGATTGACAATTTTAAGTATTCAGCGATTCGTGCGTATTGTTAGGCTCAATAAAAGAAAAGAACATTTCATAAGACAGACGGCGACAACGTTTTAATGGACTCGGCTCCCTGGGTTATATACTAGACATATCACATAAGTTTAGCGGCAACCTTTTATGTTAATATTCTATGATGTATCAACGATGTCCTATTTCTGTTAAACTTCCAACCTATGTATGTATGTGCTTACCAAACTAAAACAGTAGAAAGATGTAACAAGAGTTCCCTCACTGCGTCCCAACACTAACTTGTATTTAAATTATGATTAAAGTTTAAAAACAACTACAGCAAGTTTAACAATTATTTACGTTTGGATATGCAAACACGGAAATACAGCAGGTTTGTTCTTCTTTGGAAAAATGATGAGTTTATAGAAATTTTTAAAAGAAATCAAGGCCTTTGAGTTTTTATTTCAAGCGAAAATAAAGGCAGCTTCTTTAAATCGATTTAAAATCCCTAAAAATAAGTTAAGAACAATGCAGCTTTGCTTAGAATATAAACATGTAGATCAGCGTTGTGCAGAAGATATTACGGAAATAATCTCCATAGGCCTCTTTGATACCAAATTTCAGTGGCACTAATTTTGGAATAATAATAAACGATAATAAGTACAAGAATGTAAACTAACTTTGGGCAACCAAACTTTCAATACCATTATGAAAATCGATCATAACTGAGCCAAAAATGTCTTAATTTCAATTCTAAAAGCAATTCATTGCCAGTTTTTGTTAGAATAATAAATCAACATACTGAATTTAAAGTTTTAAAAATTTTAAAATTTTGTCAATTTTTTAAAATTTTAATGATGTTACCCCTTTCATTTTTTTCAAAAAATTGACTAGAATTTTTATTCTTTTGAAAACAGCCAGAAAGATTCTCCTGTTTATGCTGATTAAGAATATATATGGTTTATAGGCTCAGAAATGGTTCTTTCAGTGAAAAGCATGCTTCTGACTGAAATTATAATACCCTGCAAGGGTATAACAAGCCACTGCCGTCTGGGACTTTTGATGATGAATTTCAAATACCAAAAAACCTAAAAGGTTGAGAAAGTTGAAAAAGAGCCTTTGCGTGCCCACATTCGGCATAGCTTCAAAATCCTGATCGATTACTGTTGCTTAGAACATCTAACCAATGATTTACTATAGTTTTATTTCTTAAACTTGATTTTAAATGTATATAAACATCTGTCTGGCATTAACCAAGTATAAATTAAAGAAAGAATTGGCTGCTACCATCATGCTCAAGGAATGTAGCCACGATAAGATTAAGGTAACAAAGTGGATATGCCACGTTGAGCGGTGGCCTGGAGTATATATTTTGGACAAATTCTAAGATGTCGCGAGAGAGGCCCCATGCGAGTGCCTGCGGATTCTTTTCCCAAGCTCTCTTGGGATTATCTTTGAAAATAAATCAAGTATCGTGTTATAGAGGCAAAACCAAAGTATATTTTCAGGTAAGAATTGTAGGTATCATCTCTTGAGACTTATTTTAAGCCAGGTTTGTTACCAATCGAAAAAAAGAGACTAAAAATGGCTGACACCGAGTACATACATGCCCACAAATGGTCAGAGGTTACACTTCTTGATGTTTATCGATTTGTTATATTCAAAAAATAACCTTAGTAATTAAATAAAATGCTTATTTTATTCCAATCTAAACATACATACACACAAGCACACGTCTCTATATACATAGTCAAGTACTCGTATATATAGTTCCACTGAGCGGAGACGCGGTCAACAGTCATAATCTACGTTAGTTCCTGGCTGGTTGCGGCTGTGGTGGCACTGGCACTGCTGCCTGTGCTGCTGCGGGTACCAGTCTCTTTAGGGTCTCTATTGCTGGGTCCGGGGCCACTGTCGCTGCTATTTGGTTGGGGCACTGTTGTCTCTGGGCTGGGCTTGGCGGATTTCTCGGCCTGCTGGCCAGTTTTGATATCTACCTGGTCCTCCTCATCCGAGTCTTCCACGCTGGAAATCGAGGGATTCTGGGGCAGAAGATCAAGAGAGAGAGAGAGAATGTTACATACTCTACTTGGTTGCCTGGCTAGGACTCACCTGTTTCCGGCGTTGTTCGGACTCAATTAACTTATTCTTACGCTCCTGCCGCATCCGCGAAAGTCGCATTAACAGGGTATAGTGCTGCTCCACGCGATGTAAACATGTTTTGCATATGGTTTTTGGCAAGGGATCAGTCGGAGAAATCTGTCAAGAAGGATATGGACAAGTAGTTACTTAGCGATGCTCCACGAAACAGATATTTATTGGGTTGTGTTTGTTTGGCGAAAGCCGATGTCCCCAATGACTTCTCGGGGGCACACAAAAAGGTGGTAAATACACCTCACCCCTAGGAACTCCATATATTTGGCAGGACTCACGGTTATTGGGAGGTAGCCGTTGATTTTCTCAACAAGACACAGACGTTGGCCATGATCACCATAAATATGTATTACTGTCCGGTGCATTTCCGAGCACAATCGGCACAGGAACCCTGATATACACGCCTTTTCGATGCTCCCCATGGCTGACGATTCGGCTGTCCTGCCAAAGTCCTTGCAACTGATGCGATATTGGTTAATTCAGAGAGCCAACAAAAACAACTTTCCCAAAATATATTGTATTAATACTTTTCGGATAGTATGTGTTGTGTTGTGTACATATGTTGCCACACGAGGGTTGTATTTCCGATTACACAGCAGCAGGCAGGTTGCCAACTTGTTTTTCGCTGGCTCCTAGACAGCAGTGTTCCCAGATCCAGGGGTTTTCCCTATAGATTTTGGGGTTTTCGACGTCCTAGGGGGATTTTAGGGGGGGCAGAATTATTAGGGGGAAAATTAAGGGGCTTTTTCAAAGCATGTTATTAAAATATTACTAAAAAAACTATTTTTTCGCTGACATTTCGATAGTTCAATAATAAAAGTAGATAATTCCACTTTCCGTTCTACTGCACATATTTCCAGCTGGTGAAAATCATATGGTTTAACAATGCCGGCTTGGAATTGGAACAGAAAAATAGTCGGCAGAGGCAAGCTCTTACTAGCTTCTTCGTGAAGTCTAACAACTAATAAATTAAATTATTAATAATATTATAAAATTAAGGTCTTAAAAATGAAGAATTAAAATTTTTAGGAAGAATATAAGTAATTTCCACATGTTCCCTTGCAAACCTAGGCTTGGACCATGTGGAATAAGAACAGAAAAATAAAGGTAAAGAAAAATGATTACTTTTTCCCGCTTCTCGCACGAATTAATACGAATGGTAAGACTTTGATTTGATTTGATTTGATTTTTATTTGACTTCCTAACGCTACAAGCTTAAAAAAACT
>JAEIIH010012654.1:0-11810 GCA_018904745.1 Drosophila orosa
TATTTATTAATTACTTAACTTTAATTAATTTTACCTTTTAGGATTTAAATTATGGATTTATACATTATTAACTCTTTTTAGACAAGTCCAACAACTTAAAAGGATTTAAAATTGTTCATAAAACCTTGTGGGATTTCCAATTTAAACCCCTTAAAATTTGGCTGACTTTTTCCTCAAATTAATTATACCTAAAGAATTTTTCTTCCAATGCCCTCACACATTTGTTTGTTCGCCGATTGTAGCACTGTGTTCTTTATTTTTGTTGTGTTCATTTGGAAAGCGTTGCCCAGAAGATGACAGCGGCGACTTGGAGGTGGACTTGGATCGGCGATCGGTGCGTTATTGAAGCGAAACAAGTGTTTAGTCACCCAAACAGAGCGTCGCAGGTAAAATGGGTGCTCCTGCGACTTCCCCGCCAGAGCTCCTCCTTGGGCCCGGGCCAAGTTGGTGGAGCGCACCCCAAAGCTGTCATCCGACGGAGCGGCGTGCCTTATTTGGTTAGGCTTCATTGAAGGTGCACCTTTGTTACGCTCACTGAGCGATCTGTGTGCCGTCTCCCAAGAGGTAGCCCATCGTTCCCCCAACCACACTTATGTCCACTTGGCCGGAGATCGAGATCCCTCTCCCCGCCTGAATCATCGCCAGCGGAATGAAGTTCTATATGTCGCGGGCAGTATAAGTAGCATGTGCCTGGTCAGCGTTGTTTATGGCGATGTTTAGGAGGGCGGGAACGAAGTCGAGCTTGCTTTCCGGGAATTAGGGACATAATTAATGTTTGTCGAGTTTCCGGTCTTCGAATGGGAGACCACCGGACGAGGAATCTTGTATGCAAATGAGTATAATTAACTTGATTTAATTGGTCTAGAAAGTTTATTGGGAAAATCAATATTTGAAAGAGAGTTAAACCGGATGAAGTTGCATTTTAATTTAAAATGGAGCTGTAGTTCGGTTACATTTTATCATTTAATAACAGGTAAAAACAATTTTGAACTTTTCGACTTTGAAATATATTAATTTAATTGCAAGTCAATGGGAATCTAATTTTCTGACGAATATTCAAAAGTTTATTTTGTATAAAATATAAAAACCAATATCTAGAAAACTAACAAGAAACACTTGAAATGTAATAATAATTTACATTACTTCAGACATTTTTACAAAATTGTAAATACAATTAGTCAAATAAATGCGCACGAATCCCGCTTGCACACAAAATAAATGTATCCCCGCATAATTTGTCATCTAGAAAACACTTTGGTTAATCCAAATCTATTTTTGGTTCCAGAAAAATCTAAAGGAATAAGGGATCACCCGCAAGATCAATGATCTGCTATGGTTTCAAGATTTACGATCGCTTTTCATAATTTATGTCACATTCTGGAAGCCAATTCCATGTCCCAATGTCTCCTCCATATAATTACCCAGACCCAGGCAGCAGCTTCCCCAAAATCGAATTCAATTGCAAAACGATCGGCAGCTGGCCACCCCGCTCGGCCATATCTATCGGATCGATCGGTCTAAGCGCATCTCCGCCGTAAACCTTATGACATTTTTATGTTAATGCAACTTTGACTGTCGGGTTGTCTGGATGCTTCCTACCGAACGGAGCGGCGCCCGCCTTGTTTTTATTACCTTCTAAATGTTGCGTTAAGTCCGCCATTAAACGATCGACGCCTGTGCCGTATGTTTACAGATTTGTCGTCATAATTGCTTTTTAATGCCTTATCTATCGGTCCGGTCTATATGTCTGCGTGTCCCCCGTATCTTGGCTGGGGCTGTGGCATCATCATTAGGAAAGCCATTTAATTGTCTCGAATGAATTGTTGTCGCAAGCGGAGCTTTTGGAGTGCACTAAGGGAAAAAATGTAGGAGAAGGAGCTCTAGAAAAATATTATACTCATAAATATATACATTTTAAAATGTTAAAATAGTTTTTACTCAAATTTGAATTATAGTTAAAGTATTCATTACGTTTTATGCTCAAATACTATATATAACATCATAGAAATTTCCTTTTAAATTCTTAAAAATATATATGCCGTTTTTAGAATATTTCTTATAAACTCCTAATTTTTCTTGGTGTAAACAATCCTCTGGAGTTCTTATCACTCCGATCGCATTGAATTTACGCATTTGATTAGCGGAGAACCTCTGTTTGTTTTGTTTCTGGGTGTGTGGGAAATCATTTCAGGAAGCCCAGGGGGTCTCTCAGATCTCAGATATATCAGCGTGATGAGTAATGGTCAAATGTGAGGATCACACAGCTGCCAGCCAGTCAGCCAGCAAGCCCTTTATGCTAATTCCCCTCCAATCCGATCGTAAGCCTTCAAACTTTGGGATTTCTTGTCAAGCCAATGCAATGCGCACATTTTCCTAGCCATAACATATCGTGACACCTCTTAACCCCGGCGAGCGCTACCATAAATCACCAAGTATAAAATTCAATCCGCTTAAATTGCTTAATTATTGGCCGGGTCTTGGGCGTTAAATTTACCTACATAAAAATACGTCATTCCGGCTGTGGTAATTCACTCATATTAATTTCAATTACACACGCCGCACAATGCAATTATGCGTCCGGCAAAAGTATCAGGAGGACAAGGAGGGATACTCTGTGACTCTGTGGGGAAAGGAGGCGGTGGCGGCGCACTGTCATGTAAACCGAAAATCTGGCAATTTATGTGATCAGCGGTTGCGATTTCAATCAGCAAAAAAGTCGCGCGCGCGGCGATACCAAGAGTTAAAAAAAATACACTAAAATTACTCAACACCTTCCCCGAGAGAATTGCACTTGGGAAAATGCAAATCTTTTGAACAATATTATGCCTGAATCAAATAATCAAACTATAAAAAAGTAGATGTCCTGAATTTTAGGTATGTATTTGTATAAAATTCTACAAAATAGAATAATTCTTTATTTCTTTGAAAAATATGATTTCTCAAATATAAACTATATATTTTTGCATTCTACAAAATTCTTTAAAATATTTAATGCAGTATTTGATTATTGTATACTTAAAAATTATATTTTTCAAGTGTGTTTGCTGAGCTGCATGGATCTGTGGCTGCAGGGCGGGTTTCTGGTCGTCGTCTAAGCGCGTTTCAAATTTCTTGTCCCGCGACTCGGCAGCGGCGAAAAAAATACAAAAAAAATATATATATATAAGAAACTGCAACGGAAAACGGCAAACGGCAGAAACTTTAATTAAAGAACACCATAAAAGTGTCGCCCGTGCGATCGTAATTATGAATTTAATCTCAATTAAAGCGTTTATCTTGATTTTGCATGTGGCCAAGCCGGGTCCAGCGGCTCAGAGACTGGGATTGGGACTGCGATTGGGACTGGGACTGTGCCTGTGTCTGTGTCTGCGTCTCCATCTCCGGCTCTGGGCAATTTGTTTGCCCAACGGTTGGCCAGTGAATTTATTTGCATTATCCTCCCTGCACGTTCCTATGGCCGAAATGGTGGTTCCCATTATCGGAATAACAGGCGCCCGGCTTTTATTTGCTTGGACATGTGCAAACACCTTTGTTGCACTTAGCAGATAAGCGTTTTTCTAGTTCCATGTGCTGGCTGCCTGGCCAGTTATCAATTGGTCAAAGTTTTTATCTGTCGGTGGCGCGTGTATTTCCCAGAGAGTTGTGCATTTCAATTTGTCTGTGAATCGATTAACTTGTCGCTGATAGTTGATCTCGGGTTTATGGCATTGGGATCCTCAATGGAGCGATGATAAGTGGTATGTAATTGCATGTAATCATTTTAAAGACTTTTGATAATTTAATTTTCATTTATTAATAGTATTTAAAGGATTGCTTATTATTATATATTTTATTTCAGGTACTTTCTTTCTTCGAGTAAATGTAGAACTTATACATATATTTAAAAATATATATTTATTTACTACAAATTTAATAAAACCATTTCCATTAAATTTCCCCATTTTCCCCAATTTTACAAACATTTCCCATTAGGTTTCTCTTTTCACATGACAGCAGTTCCGCTTCGGCTTGCATTTGAATTTGATTAGTTATATGCCAACTTAGGCATAAAATATGATCCCTGGCCAAGAGTTAACGGGCTCCAATTGGCTTTGACTTGGCCCGAGATCATTTATCAAAGAATGTCCCGACGCACATGGGACACCTACTCGGAACCCAGAGAGAGAGAGATCGGCGGAGAGCTCCTCAAACAAACGATTATTGGCTTGTAATTTCCGACTATTAGTAACATTTTGCGATGACAACAAGCACGGCACGGCATAAGCGACCAGGGGCGTGGGCAGAGAAACCAATATATGTGGAGGTTCCTGGGCAGAACCCTCTCTGCTGAATTTTATACCCCGTCCTTGGTGAGAAACTGAGTTGTGTTGGTCTTCTTTTAGCAATTTTTTTATTTTATCACAAACAATTTACGAACCATAAATTAAACTCTATTTTTCAAAAACATTTGTTTATTATTTAAAATTGTATTGAACTAATAAAACGATTTCCTTCCAAGTTTACTCCCTTTTGAAATCATATTTCCAGTTTTCTATTATTAAAAAACCTTCGAATTGTGTTTTTTAAATATATAATATTCTCTTATTTTTTTTAAACAAAGTTTAGCTATTTTTCTACGAGCCATACTCCTCATCACTGCTGTAGGAGGACCTGCCATTGGCAGAACTCCCCGGCAAGCTGTGCAAATTTGACGGCTAAAATCAATTTGAAAACGATTTCGGAGGAGACGTGGGCGTCGCCCGCGAAAAGGAAACGCCAATGTGACACGCTCGGCGGAGGAGGAGCACTTGGCTGACTGACTGCAGCCCGGGTCTCAAGTTACCACCATCAGTTGGCTTCAGCCGGGCCAAAGCCAAAGCCAAAGCCAAAGCCAGAGCCACAGCGAGAGTCTAAGCCAAAAGCCATAACCAAAGCCGAAACATTAACCAGCTATCGACGACGCTGACGGATGGATGGCCAAGAGTCCGAGGAGTTAGCGGCCGGCGGAAGATAAGCGCCGCCAAAGACAAATGCGTCTTGTGGGTTCGGAAAATCGCCGAGATTATTACGATTTTTCATAATAAATTGTGGCAAATCAGGCGCTCTGGCATTATAAGGCATCATTAACAACGACAACAAAGTCGCAGCGGGCGAGGCAGTTCCTCTTCCTCCCGCTGGCCAACCCTTTCAAGGCGCAAGCTAACACTGTGTAGGCCAAAAGCGTTAACAAGTCGGGCCTATGACGTTGCAGGCAACTCTCGGATGCTGGAGAGATGCACAAGAGCACAGGGAAAAATTGTTATTAATTTATATAGCATTTAAAGATTTAAGAAAGGCTTTATAATAATTTAAACTCTTGATTTTATAGTTTAAAAAAGCCTAATAGTTTTTAAACATTAAGAAAGCAATTAATCCTGACCATTTTTTCTATTATTATTTTAATAATGTCTTAATAAAATTTCTTTAAATACTCATAATGATTTTCTAAATATTTTTCAAGTGTCTTTTCGTTCCAGCAAGTGGGAAGTGCTTTCCGTTCCGTCCTTCGACCAGCTCCGGTCCGCGGTGTGTCCAGTCCAGTTCGATGCGTTGTAGTGGCCGGGATGGAGTCTATGGGTTGGAGAATGGAGTGTGGTGCGGTCCGGCCAAAGATCAAGCCAGCACCACCACCAAAGTTGGCGCAGTGCGTGGCGCTCGGCGGTCTCCTGCGAGTTTCTTTGAAGTCCGATGCCAGCGAGCGGCCAAAGTCGTTTATGAGCAGAATGTGTACGCGTTGATGACGCTGATCTGTGTGCAGCAACAACAACAACAACTACCACTTTAACAACAACATCAACAACAAACAAATGAAGCAACAATAACAAGAGCGTCGCATGTGCGCAACATCATCCACATCTATTGGAGCAGAAGGAGTAAAACCCACCTAGGAACCCACTGCAGCGCAGCGAACTCCACTGAACCCAACCCAAGACGGGCTACACGAATAAAAAATAATAAAAAAAGATTTTAGAAAATATATAACAACTTAAAATGCTATCATTTATACAAGAAGCCTTTAATTTGCTGACAGAGTTCCCTTGAAAAAGCTACATAAACCTTGTAATGAATATATTATGTAAATTCATTATAATTTATAACTTATCAAGTTAGAAATTTCAAAAGGCAATACTCTTATAATAGACTCACACTTCACCTTGATCTTAAAAGTTTTCTTATTGTGTATTGGCCAAAGAAAAAGCCAAAACGAGACGACCATGTGCCGCATTTACTTGTCAATTTGTTTTTTGGTCAACGTTTAAATAATGAACTCATATTTGCAACTCCGGGCCGCGGGTCTGCGGCTGTGTTGCTGCACATGCGGCGCATGTCATGTTGCATTATGGTCGACCAGGTTGCCACATGGTCGCTGTTCGCTGAACGTCCCAGGGCTGGGAGGGGGAACCACGGAGACTCGCACTTGCTGTAACTTAATTCCAGGAAGGCTTTTGACCGACCGCCCGACTAGGAAATGCCAACTCCCCATAGCTCCAGAGGGTGGCCAAGTCGCTGTGAAAAGGAGTTCGTACATACGTAATGCGGTAAGGTGGTCGGTCAGGCTGGTGAACTGGGTGTGGCTCCAAGAGGGGCTGGGGTTCGTCCATCCGGAAATCGAAAGTGGAATGGGAAAGTCCAAAAAGAAAGGAGAAGGCCTCGGGGGAGGGTTTGTAAGGTGCATGGCCATAGAAAATGTCAGTTGAATGAACTTTCTATGGTTAAAGAGGAAAATGTACATCCATTCGGGATACCTTCTCAAACAACTTGATTTCTTGTTAATTAAAAAACCATTACATTTAATGAATATTTGTTAACGGAACTCCCCATGTCCTTGGCTTCATTCACCATTTCTTATAGCCATTCAATGCAATTAATCCTCCGCCAGATCAGCGTCAGTGATACCCAAACTCTGGCATTGAACTACGAGTACGCGGTGGAGTCCATAGGGACAACACCCACTGGAGGAGGCCCGGCGGGCAACTGGAACGATATTATCGGGCGTCACCAGCGACGCCATCTCTGACAGATTCGACGTCTAGTGGTGGCAACAAAACAAAACAAAAAAAGAACAACTAAAAAACCCCTGTGCATTCTCATAATTTTTATGCAAAACCCGCTGAAATAAAGAAATCAGTTGGGCCCCTGAGCATCGAGCACCAGCTCGGGGGCGTTGGTGCATTGGAACATTTTCAATTTCAATTTGTTAATGCGCGAGGAGGCTTGGACTTGGACTTGGAGTGCTGGATCTGGAGCTGGCTCTGGGTACTGGGTACTGGGCTCTGATCACCGAGTTCTGGGCTGGGCTTGGCCACTTGTTTGCATCAATTTGAATTTTAATTGAAAATTCGACGGGGTCTTGGAAATGCTAAGAACACAGCACGCGAATCCGAGTCGGATTTTCGAACAGAAGACTGGCGCCAGTTGTCGCCCGACTCATGTGGGAGGCTATATAACTTCGATTCAGGCTGATTTACGGCAGTTGGTTCCGTTTAGCTCTGGTTCTGCCAGCCAGCCTGCAGGTTAATGCAAATTGCCAGAGCTAAGCAAACGAGTGCTTATTAATTATGCTTTTTCATATGTAAATATGGTGGATATGAAGTGCTCTTGATTTCTGTCTTGGCGGTGTTAAAGATTAGTCAAAGAATGAATTAATAAAAAAGTAAAGAAAAATGTGTATAAATAATTTCTTTGATATATTATTCTTTGGTTTATGCCACGCAGAATAACTTTATTTTATTCAAGATATACCAAGTATTTTAGCAGTTATAAAATACGCTTCCCCTTCACTAATCTTCGACTAAAAAATTCTTATTAATTACCCTTTCATATGTAAATGTTAAATATGAAGAGCTATTTTGGTTAATTTTCTGGGATCCCCCTTTTGTGATTAATCGCGGTACCAGCCAGAGTCTAACCGCTTATCAAAACACGATCAGAATGTTCTGAAATATGCGGCCGCAGGAGGAGCAAACAAGGAATAATGTGCCGGACACACCCAATAAATTCCGAAGAATGCTCAATCCTTTTAACATTTTCCAAAAAACAAAAATAGAACACGATCCTAGGGGTTGCAAGCGGCGTCGAGCACAGGATAATGAACCCCCGATTATGGCCAGAAACTGAAGCGAATGAATTCATTAGGGAAAACTCCTGCTGCTGCTGCTGCGGGCTGACCCTTTGGTCAAAAAGGGGCCGTTGGCCAACTGTTGTGGCTCGGGAAAAATTGATGAAAAGTGAGCGAGCCGAGCCGGGCAGCACACGAACGGCACACGAAGGACATGAGCGTGTCGTGTTAATTGCCACTAACTATATGAAGCGGCCAGGAGGAGTAGAAGGAGACGGGGTCCTGGCCCTAACAACTCTGCGTTGTTTGCGGGGCGGACAGCAGGCCATATGGTGCCGGCGATACCGAAGATGTATCTATTTTGGGCAGTGCTGGAATTAATTACGAGCTGACCAAAATGTGATCGGCGGACTGCCGACGATCAGTGGTGGCTACTGTGGATTAGGGAAAATTGCTTTACAGTAGAAAAAATATAAAAAGTAGCTAAAGAAAAGGGTAAACTGTAAAATTTTAAAACAATATTACTGATATTTTAAGTTGTTGTAGCTAAGATAAATCCATTAAACTAACCAAAGTCAAACATTTTAATTTTAAGCCGGTTGTTTTGCTTGTTTTCTCTACTACATTTTATTAAAAGAAGTATTGTATCAAGTACAAACTGGTAAATTATTATTAACAATTATTATACTACAAATGCTCCTTAAATTTAGCATTTTTTGTATTAAATATCCCTTTAATATATCCAAAATTTAGCTAGAAAAACCCCTAGCTAACAACTCTCCTGCCCTATCACAAGTCGTGGCAGACGGGAACCTCAATGGAAGTCCTGCCACCTGATGTCTGATTTGATGGCCCAAGAAGGAGCCGCTCATTGGACCCTCGGGAACTGAATTTACGGTTTCACCTTTAGCGTTCAAATCAGAACAGGTAAACGCCGAAAGCCGATAAGCAGACGGTTCCCAACATCGTCCAGTCGGGCCGACAGTTGTGCGTCTCGCCCCGAGATAAAGTTAATTGCCCGCGTTTACAATCTGTTAGTTTATGGAGTGTTGCCAACACTTCTGTATCGACGGCGGACCGTTAAGAGCTCCTCAGATCTCAGCGGAAACGGAAGAAAGTCTTTCGCCTTATGCATATTTCAGCAGCTGGGTTCTGGGTGCGTCATCCAGTTGGTGGGCAATGTGAACATAGCTCCAATATCGATTTGCATAGTCTGAAGTCTTCCCTCCGAACATCACATGTGATACACAGTCGGACACGTGATTCTTCAGTCAGGGAACATTCTTTGAGCATATATTGTTGAGTGGCTTGTAAGTTTTTAAAGATCTATAAATAGCCCAACTTTTATATATGCTTTAACCTTCGTATTTTATGTAGGTACAATTTGTTTGAGACAAATCTTAGTTATTGTGGCCTCATAGATGCCAATGAACTCTCCTCAGGAACTGTGACTTATTCAAATTTCACAGGATCACCTCGGCACTCGGTTAAATTCTGCATCTAATACAGTGCGACCCAGAAAAAGTAGGCCCAACTGCTGCCTGAATGGAAGAAAGTCGCATACATAAATCATTTTTTTCGGCGTAGGCTCTGGGGCAGCAGCCTCACTTCGCCAAGCCACCGCCGAAGGGAGCGGAGCGGAGCTATGTGGTATTTTTGGACACCGGGTCGCATCTCTTGTAAATCTCAGAAGGGGAGGAAATCGGAGGGGAGGGGCCGAAAAAGTCGAAATATATATGGAATATTTGTAAATGCTACCGCATCGATTTGCGTGCGATGTGTGTCAAGTAGATGCAATCGCTGGGCGAAGTGAGCGATGATCGGATCGGAGTGGACTGGAATCGATTAACGAATCGGATATGCCCGCGATGGGGCGCTACTTTCCACACCCTTTGACTGTGCTTTATGCAATATTTATACCCGCGGGAAATTCAAATTGCAGATGAGCAGATAGCGAGCAGGAAGTGGAGTTAATTTCTGTGCTTTACCAAAGCATATAAGGCGACTAATTAGGCGGCGGCAAGACAAGACCTAAATCATAACCACCATGTCACCGTGGCAATCCTGTGGCGATCGTGTGGCCCGTCCTCTACCGATTCCAATCCCGTTCCCGATCCCGGGATGAAACACAGAGCGACATGTCAACTATAACCACCCATCGATCGGGCTTGTCGACAACTCAGAAGAGTACAACCAGCTAACGACAAGTAACAACATTTATCAACGCTCGCCGATCTACAGCTCAGGCCGGGCACGAAGCCCACGAAGGGGTTAAGCGATGGTACTTGTACTGAGATTGGGATGGACTCGGGTTATGGCAGTTACTTAGAAGGGAGAGAACGGGAACGGGCACGGGCACTGATGGGAGGCAATGGCATTGGCAGCGATCTGCCTGCCTGCCTGCCTCATCATCAAGTTGATGGCCACAGGAGTCCCCCAGTCCGCGGTCTCTTGACTGCACTTAGCGACTACTAACGCCAGGTTTAGCCGGTCATGTAACTCAAGAATGCACAGCGAGAAAGGGATTTTATATTTAAGAAAAGTTGTAGGAATACTTAATACTTAAAAAGTTGAAAGAAAAAATGTTCAAATATATTTTTAACTATATTTTAATATGAGATCCTAATACTTGTAACTCAATTATATTTTTCTCAGTGGCCGAAATAAGAACCTATGCGGTCTGCGACTGGCTTTACAGTTAAGGTCGCTGATCGCTGACAGGTTGCCATCCGCGATCCGCAGGCAGATCCGCGGTGTCGAATGCTGGGCACGATCATTTGCATGTGGCCTGGCATAAGGCATCAGGCTTAGGAGCATGGAGCTTAGAGCCTGGAACTCCGCTGGATGGATCCGCAGCGATGGACAGTTGTCGTGGCTGGGCTGTCAGCCGGCGGCGCAATTTCTCTCCGGGATTTGATTTATGCCATGCGATCGCACATCGCTCACTTGTCGAGATGGAGTCTCTGGCTCCGATTCGGATTCAGATTTTCTGCCGATCATATCTGCTGCTCCACATCAGCGCTGCGATTAAGCAATATGTTTTTCGGTTTTCGCATCGGATCGGATCGGGGATCAGACTTACCCACACTTACACCCGCTTATCTGGCATCTCCGGCCCGCTTACGAAATCCGATTCGATTCCCAATCCCAATCGAAATCGAAAATCACCAGCTAACTTAGCTGGCTGGCTGGCTGACTGGATGTGTGTGCGAGTACGAGTACCAAGATTAATGTTGATGCTTTTTCAATTACAACTCTGGCAGCATACAAATTTGGAGTAAAACGTAATCGCTCGTAATCTCAGACGTCCTAAACGACGACTTGGTCCACGATTCCTGCACCATGCTCTGAGACTCTGAGACTCTGAGACTCTGAGACTCCTCTACTCCTCGCAAGACTCCTCTCCTGCAGGCTTTTCCACTGAGTGACTGCCTAAGTGGCTGCTGGCTGCTGAATGTTGGGTGCTGGATACTGGATGCTGGATGCCTGAGTTCGGATTGGATTTCCTAATGTTTGTTTTGCATGAGCTTTTTGTCTTGCCTTCGCGGGAATTTCTTTTATTTTTTTAATACCCTTTAAGAGAGTAGTGTGACAATATCTAATCATTTCATGATTTAAGGCAGAAAATATGGACTTGATTCAGATTTAAATATGTTTTAAGAAGAGTTTCTTTTAGTTAAGCTAACCCAGTAAATTTTGAAAGGGAACTGCAATCGAATCTTAGCGAAACTAA
>JAEIIH010012678.1:0-20250 GCA_018904745.1 Drosophila orosa
CGAATCGAGAGAGAAGTTTAGTCATTACCAATAGTTCAAAGTCCATTAAATGCTAGCAAAATAACCTCAGCTGCCTGTGTGAATTCAATACCCGTGTGATTGGCGGCATTCTCCTCGGTTTCCCCACTTGACAAACGAGCCGAAAGACTCTTGAAAGCCAAGCGTGTCTTGCTGTAATATAAAGAAAGTAAATTCAAGATTCCTATTAAAACATATATCTTTACTCACTTGGCTGCTGTGTACTTCATGGCTTTCACCATGTTCTCCCAACTGCCCGTCCAGGTTCCAAACTCTGGGTTCTTCTGCACTTCGGTCAGGTATTGGACGGTGGGCGCCAGAGGAGCTCCACTCAACGCCGAGCGCCAGGACTTCATCAAGAAGCGTCCAATCTGTAGAAGAAGCACCGTGTTCTCACCCTCGTAAATGCACGCTGCTGAGGCCTGCACATACAAGTTGTTCATGTTGGAGGAAGAGAGGTAACCATGGCCGCCACAACTCAGACGCAATCGCTCCACTCCAGCTGCTGAGTCAATGGCGCTGGATACCTTCAAAGCACAGGACAGGGAATGCAGCTCTGGCAGACGTTCATATTTTCCATTTTCAATATCCTTAATGGTCTGTTCGTAGAGATTCCACAGGTAATCGCTGCTCAAGCCATAAGCCAAGCTGGTGGCGATCTCCGGAAAGAGCTTCATCTGCTGGGTAACATGGTCCAAGATCTGTGGCTCTCGTTCTCTGGAAGCGGGAATATTGTGTTGCTTTAGAATATTTATCTTTCTCTTGAATGCAACTCACTTGGGATCTATGGGACTTTGGCGTCGCACGGCGGAGTATCTAGTGGCAATGGTGGCAGCAGCCGACAGAAAGGCGGCATTATTCCGGACAATCAAACACCGGGAACGAACCATGGCAAAGTAGTTGAGCACATTATTCGGACTGCTGACATAGGATCCATCGGCATTTACTTTGGCAAAGCGCATCAGCATGCGCGTGCGCGGGATTCTTACATTCTTCAGGCCCAGGAAACCATGGTTTGTTCCAATAAAGCCCATTTTCTTACCAATGTCACCGATGTGGACACCTGGAAGAGGCTCAAAAGTATCCTTATCTCGCACCTGGACGAAGAACATGTGCGGGCCCTTGCACTTGTTGTTGATGTACAGTTGCGCCATCACCAAGCAGTAGTTGCAGCATTGACCCACTGCAGGAGATGATGCATTAGTATTTAAAGCTTGAGGTCCAACTGGTTATAAGAACTTACAGCCTGATGCCCACCACTTGTAGGAGGAAATCTTGGGCGTATTGAGCACAAACTCATCTGTATTTGGATCATAATCAGCTCGTGTCTCGAGGCCTCGCAAGTTAGTTCCGTGTCCCAGCTCCGTCTGAGCATAGGTGGCGGATATCTCGAAGCGTTCCACCCGCTTGCCAAACTCCTCGTACTGCTCCGGAGTGCACTGTGCCTGCAGAGCCCTGACCAGCATCACGTACATCACGCTGAAGGGATTGCCTCCTGGCACAATGAACCACATTACTGGCTGTTCATAAAGGTTTCTAAGTAATAGAGAGGTAACTTCTTAGAATTTTTAAGAAGCTTGAGACGTATCTGATGAATAAAACCCACGGCCAGTATTCGTTTCCGCCGGGATTGCGTTCCTGCTGCAGGCGACGGAGCTTCTGGGCGGCTTCGAGGGCAGCTCGCATAGTGAACTCGTTGATCTCCTCGTGGGATTTGGCTTCCAATTGCATAACCTCATTCAGGTCTACATCCATTTCCAGATACGAGCCTGGCAAGGAAAAGAAGTCAAGTCTGGAGTTGGGGATAAGAGATGAGATGAGCTGGTGGTGGTGGTGAACTTACGGACGTCCCGGTTGAACTTCAGGATCTCCTTGCCGCCCGACCACCACGCGGCAAATTCCTCAGTGCTGAAGCTCGCCCCATCTCGTTCCTTTTGCAGATCAGGATTTACGGTCATTGCAGTGATAATTGGTAAATTCGATTTAATCGGCAAGCTAACCAAGCAGCAACTAAAGGCTCCCAGCTAATGGTCTCTCTATAAATAAACTAATGCTGCGTTTATCTTCAAATTCCCATTCATAAATAAATATAGGCTACTTTTATTGTTTAACTACACGAAGGTCCAACTTTAAAAATACTTTTGTTTTCGACGACAAACAAGTTTATTATTATTACTATCAAATTAAAGTGCGTCACTAGCGTTACGAACAGGTATACAAAACAAGCTTTATAGATTAACAATAAAAATAGTTGGTTTGATCAAAATGTATACAACACTTTTGAACTTGAGTATTTTTTATACTTTTTCTTTTAATAACGCCAACGCGGAAGGTTTAAAATCTAGACAACATAATCCTGGAAAAATTTTCCACTGTTAACGAACATTCTTGCTATCGATATTACACTTATCGATAGTGTGCCATCTCAATTGAAATTTGTTTTGGTTTTCGTGCAACATATGATTTGCCTTTCATATGGTTGATTTATCCACAAATAATGGTTACAAACTTTAATATTGGCCTGCTTGGCCATGTAGACAGTGGAAAGACAACGTTGGCCAAGGCTTTGAGCTCCATATCGAGCACAGCGGCCTTTGACAAGAATCCGCAGTCGGTGGAGCGTGGAATAACTTTGGATTTGGGTTTCAGTGGACTTTTGGTGGACGGGCCACAAGGAGAGCAGCTGCAGTTCACCTTCGTGGATTGTCCCGGCCATGCGAGTCTGATACGCACTATTATAGGAGGTATATTAATTACATATATATTTTGAATTTATATTCAATCCTCCGCTTTCAGGTGCACAGATCATTGATCTCATGCTGCTCGTGGTGGACGCCCAGAAGGGCATTCAAACGCAGACGGCCGAGTGTCTGATCATTGGAGAGCTCCTGCAGAAAAAGCTGATTGTGGTGATCAATAAAATCGATGCTTTCCCAGAGGATCAAAGGGAGGCAAAGCTGGAGAAGCTACGCTTGCGCCTACGGAAGACTTTGGAAGGCACAAGCTTTGGCAGAGAGGTGCCCATGTACGCAGTGTCTGCTCTACAGGGAATCAACATTCAGGAGTTGAGAGACGGACTAAGCAAGGCCTATTCTCAGCCGGAAAGGAATGTCACGGCCCCGTTACTGATGTACGTGGATCATTGTTTTGGCATTAAAGGCCAGGGAACCGTTTGCACGGGCACCTTGCTCCAGGGAAAGGTGCAGGTAAACGACACAATAGAACTGCCAGCCTTAAAAGAGCAGCGAAAGGTGAAATCCATGCAGATGTTCCGCCAGAACGTGACCAGTGCCTCCATGGGCGATCGCATTGGCCTGTGTGTCACCCAGTTCAATGCCAAGCTCCTGGAGCGTGGAGTAATTTGCCAGCCAGGCTACCTAAAACCCATATACGCAGTGTGCCTGCAACTCCAACCGATTCGTTACTACAAACAGGCCATAAAATCAAAGAGTAAGCTGCATGTCTCCCTGGGTCATGACACGGTTATGGCCCATGTTACCTTGTGTCGGAATACGGATAACCTAGCTACCGATTTCCAACTGAACAAAGAGTATGAGTATGTGGAGGAGCTGCAGCCAGCCGAGACTTCAAGCAACGATGTCATCTTCGCCCTGCTGGAGTTTGAAAGCCCTGTGCTAGCCCCTCCGAATTCAACGCTGATTGCCTCCAAGCTGGACATGGATGTGCACAGCAGCAGCTGTAGATTGGCTTTCTGGGGTCGCATCGCCTGGCAGACACAGAGCCTGAACTATGCCCACGAAGTGCTTCCCCAGTTGAGAATCTTCAAACGGAAACAGAAAGTGGGAAGCATTCAGCGCGTGGTAGATGCCAACGAAGTGATTGTGCAGAATCTCTTCAAGAAGGAGGCTAAACGAGAACTTTATGTGGGCAAGACGGTGGAACTATCCACAGGGGAAAAAGGTTGCATCGATCGAACTTTTGGCCAGACCTCAAAGGTGGCCATTACCTTCCAGCAGTCACTTTCATCCCAAACAATATCCAATGTCAAGGACGTGCAGGTTTTATTGAACTGTAAAAAGTATGTGTTTAATAAACAAGCGGGACTTTTTCAGTGACAAAATATAACAACCTATTTTTTAATTTGCTTTTACGAAAGTAGAAATTTAAACACTCCGCCCTTTTGACGATTACATGAGCTATCGATATTTCTACTAAATGTAAGAGCGGCTGCCAACAGAGAATCTGGTATTTTTTAACGGTTGTGTATGTAATTAAATTATTTAAATTACATTTAAATTCAATTTGAGTTAAAGAGCTAAACCTTAAATTTATAAATTATTTACATTACTTGAAATCAAACCTTTATTTCATTTCTCCGGCATATTTGCAGTATTCTTTTTAGTACACTACTCCTATTTAGTACATCTCCCCGCTCCCAGCACGGTCACACTGCATGATGAGCCCAAACAACAACACATTGCTAAAATTGCTAAAATAACAAACAAAACAACGAAACGGAAACGTAAAAAACGAAGAATCCCCGTGTCAAAGCAAAGCCTGCAAACTGCCAGTGCAGCCACCGCCAAATCTGCACCATAACCACCCAGAACAGAGGCCAAATTCACCATCAATGTGCTGCTGCAGTACCGCGTTTCCACTGATCCCGCTGCTGCTCATCCTCCTGTCCTTCGCCGCCACAACGCACGAGGTGAATGTCGACTGCAACGAGCTGCGGATGATGGGCCAGTTCATGTGCCCGGATCCCGCCCGCAACCACATCGATCCCAAGACACAGCAGCTGAGAGGTTGCACAAAGGAAGGCCGCGCCCGCGTCTGGTGCATTGCCGCCGACGAGATAAACTGCACGGAAACGGGCAACGCCACCTTCACACGCGAAGTGCCCTGCAAGTGGACGTGAGCATTGCTTAGTTCCCTTGAAATCCCTATTTGCTCATCATTTTTGTTTGCTTAGGAATGGCTACCATTTGGACACCACGCTGCTGCTGTCCGTTTTCCTGGGCATGTTCGGCGTGGACCGGTTCTACCTCGGCTATCCGGGCATCGGCCTGCTCAAGTTCTGCACCCTCGGCGGCATGTTCCTGGGCCAGCTCATTGACATTGTGCTGATTGCCCTGCAGGTTGTGGGCCCGGCGGATGGATCCGCCTATGTTATACCCTACTATGGTGCCGGCATTCACATTGTGCGCAGCGACAACACCACATATCGGATGCCCCGGAACGACTGGTGATGGTTAAGGCGGCACAGCGCCTGGTGTACAGTAGATCACTTTAAGTCCTTGTTATACCTTAAGTACGGCTTATGACACTAACCGTAAGCAACGACTGAGAAGCTCCGCCACGGAGCGAGATTCGGATTACAGATAACAGATTAAAGATTACAGATTAGTGCATTACGCGTACCCTAGTTGATAAGTGTAAAGATTGTTGCCACCTTTGCGTAGCCTAAGTTGCATTGTTTAGTCTTAGTTACCACTGTACATGGTCCCCCATACACTCTACATCTGTATTGTAATTGTATAGGCCGCATAGACAAATTGTTTGCCAATATAACTAACGATTTTAATCAGCCTCCTGTGTTTTGTTGTCTGTGTTTCGTTTCGAACAATTGCGCTTCTTGGCCAGCTAATTGGCCGACTTGTACTTTGATCTCTCGAACATTTTCGGCGTGACAGAGATTGGTCAAAGGCAGGGAGGCAGGGCGACATGGTTGACTCATCGTTAGCCAGCCAACACACACTGGAATAATCCGAATGGGTAGCTGGCGAGCAGGAGGAGTTCGGGAGCATTTGCTCCGTTGGCCCTTTCATCTGATTGGCATTTCCGATATAATCAGCGGCAACGCATCAGCCAGCCGGCGAGCTGTTCGATTTTAATTGCACGGCCCGGGTTCCCCGTGTAACTCGATGCGTTTTAATTAGGCTCTCAATTAAGATCAAGTTTGGTTTTATCTCGAAATGGGTGAGTGTTGCATGCAAATCTGATGAATGGCCAGTGTCGCTTTAATTAACAAAGGAGATGGTAAGAAAAGGAAAGTTTATACATAGCAAGTATTATTTACTATATAAAAAAACGAATTTTTAAAATTTTAAGGGTATAAGCTCCAATATTTTATTATAAATTAATTAATGGCAAATTGGAAATATATATTTTTTGGCAATTACTGTCTTCCTTGGCATCTGATTCCCTCAAGTGGAACTGAGATATCCCATTCTTCAAATCAATATTTTTATATGTTAATTTTTTGGACAAATCCAAGTTTAAAAAATCCATAAGTAAGTCAAAAAATCATTGATTTCAATTCGGAAAGCTGTTTTGTGTTAGTTTTTAGCCGCCAAATAAATCTGCATACGAAATGTAACCCCTTATCAAATTTCGAAAAAATGGCAAAAAAATCTTTTCCTGCCTGTCTAGATCGATTCGCCTGTTGATGCTGATCAATAATATATATGATTTATAGGGTCGGAAATGACTCCTTTAATGGGTAATGAACTTTTGACAAAAATTATAAGACTCTGCGGGGGTATTATTGTATTATAACTATAAATATTAGAATAAATATTAAGGAGATGCTTTTAAGGAGAATTTAAATCAGTTTAAATTTGTATAGCTTTTCTCCATCCTTCCAGCAGCTGTATTATATTTTTTAATTTAAAAAACCGAGCACAGAAATAGGATTACTACGTCTTTTTTAATGCCAAGTTATTAAAGTTATTAAACTTTAATCTTAAAGTAATTTATTTACCCCTTCCTAGAACTATATCATTAGCTTTAAATAGTTGTCCACTTATCTTGCAAAACACCTTAAAAAATCCCCTCCAGTCCTTGTCAAACTCATTGAAGAAGAATTTTAAATAGTTTTAATTTTCATAGCTTTTACCTATCCTTCCAAGCAGTTGTATTATATTTTTTTAATTAGGAAAACAGAGCTACCAAATATGTTTACTATATGTTCTTTAATGTCAGTTAATAACTTTCATCTTAAAGTAATTTATTTACCACTTTCTATAACTATATCATTCGTTTTAAATAGTTTTAACTTATCATACAAAGCCCCTCATAAAAACACCCCTCCTGTGCCTGACAAACTTACCAAAACAGTTTTGGAGCCACTACTCCCATCAAACCATGTCCATGAAAGCCTTCCCGTTGAGCGTTGGCCTAGGCAACGGTAAGTAATACTATAATACACAACAGCTACGCCCCATGCCCAACCCCCCCACTGAAATTGGCAATGCACTGACCCCGGCCACGCCCAACGCCCATTTTATTGTTATGTAGACAAGTGGACATGCGGAGAAGAGCTTTTCAATTAGCCGGGCCAGAAGAGTTGACAATATGTTGTTGATACGTCGCAGTGGAAGCGGATCCGTTGTCCGCACACCTAATTACAGTATGAGAGTCGTGCCGCCTGTGTAAACATTAAGGGGGGAAGTTGGGGAAAAGGGGCAAGGAGGAGCAGTGCACTGGGAGGAAAATATAGTAATTTTGTATGTAAAGGTATAAAGATTGTACCATTTAATTTAAATATATTTTTAGATATTACTTAAAGAAGTTCTTTGTTATTTCAGGATGCTAAGAACTTCATTTATGCAATCTTTGCCAAGATATATTATATTTGTTATTATTAGAATAATAATCTGAAGAATATATTGATGTTATTAGATCACTACTTAATATTCTTATCAATCTAATCATTTTATATAAGCTCTGAGCTTATCATCCTTAATCTTAAATATTTCAGGATACTCATAACTTCATTTATGCAATCTTTGCCAAGATATATTATATTTATTATTAAAATAATTGTAATCTTAAGAATATTATGATGTTATTATATCACTATTTAATATTCTTATTCAATCTAATCACTTTATCTTAAACCTGAGCTTATTCTTACCATTTCTCTTCGTGCAGCACTTAATCTTTGGCGGCAGACATCCCCATCTGTGTACTATATACTCCTTCTGGCCATTCTTTTTGTGGTCTTGTGCCTTGGACCTTTTGGCTATATGCACATATCGCTTACACCAACGTTTCGCTTTCAGGGGGCAAATGAACTCTGCGCCATTAGGGAAATTCGAGGAGCTTGTTTGTAAGTCGGCTGTTTGTTTATGTTGCGAGCGCGTGGTAACCTTATGGAAAATGCCCAGAGTCACCAGAACCCTAAGAACCCGCAGAGCCCAAAGATCTGCCCCCGCCGAGTTGTTGACTCTCTGACTGGCCGCAAACTATTTCACAACTCCAGGCGTACCGAACCCGGGATTATCCGCACCTGACTTGCCTCCAGAAATAGCCACGATAATAGCGACACATATTGGCCAATTGCAAATATTTGCCAGTATCAAAATAGCATCGATGCGATGCGCAAACTGCTCCGCATTAGAGTACAACGTATATATAGCATATGGAAGACGCGGAGACGCTCGACGGGTTTCCTATTTGCACAGGGCTTAGGAGCTCAACGCTTAATTACGCTCAAGTGGCGTGGAAAATTGTGGGGCGGGATTCTCAGATTTCCACCCGCCCACTCGACCCGATGACGTTTACGCCAAATTGCTTTGCTTTGTCGGGTGATATCGGGAAAGGGAGGAGGAAGGTGAGTGGAGGGTTTGACTATGCAAATAACGAGCGGCATTTAATGAAACGCAATTATTTAATTTTACAGACTGCGTCACGGTTCCCACCTGGCTGGCTGCATATTGCAACGCTCCACGTTCGCCATCGACTTTGGATCATAAATAATGACTGGGCCAGTGACAAAATCCCTGGCCTGGGAAATCCAGCTAGCTCTGAAGCTGCAGCTAACGCTGAAGTTTAAGCCAAAGCCAAAAGCCGAGTTTCGTTCGTGATAACTGCAATTTTCCAGCCACAACTACAGATACAATGAGTGCATAAATCATCTCCAGCTCAACTTAACTCAACATAGCTCAGCTGCAACTCTGTGGCATTTTCCTAGCGTGCTGCTTTTCCACAGCAAAAAAAAGCAACAAAAACCAACAAAAATGCACCGCATAAATGTCAAATGCCTGGCAGTTTGATTTGGCCGCGGGTTAAGTGTGAATTATCCCAGGGCCTCGGATCTCTCAGCACCATTTGTACGCTGTCTCATCTGCAGAATGCATTTAAGAGCTTTAAGTGCTATTATCGCATATTCGAGGCGAATGCCACAAGACACATTTTGCATTCGGATTGTGGCTGTCAGAGGCGAGCTTTGGGAATTATAATAAATGGTTTTAGATTTTTTGGTGGGAAAAACTATGAGTAGAGTCCTTTAGTAGTTGGTGGATATTACATTTAGGAAGAATTTTCAGCAGACTTAAATTCTTTGAATTATTAAAATAATTGTATAATTGGTAATATATATTTTTTAAAAGGTAGCCAGGCATCTTCATCAGTATCCATTCCAGCATTCTGTATAGAAATTCCTGTATTTTTTGTTATATTTAAAGTATTTTAAAAGGTAGCAATGAAAGTTCTTTAGAACTGCGTCAAAGTCCATTAAATTCCAGGGGTGCTTATTGATCTTATCAATTCACCTGATAATTCTTAATCAGCTGATCAAAAACCTCATCATTTCACATGCCAATGTAATTAGGGGAATATTTTTCCATTGAGCACCAGAAAGTGTATTCAAATATTTGTCACTCTTACTGTATTTATTTTATTTATCTCTCTGCTGGTCTTATTTGTTTGGGAGTTAACTTCTTTGTCTGGGACTTTCAGAATAAGACTGTTCTATTTATGAAAGAAATATCTGACTGAGTAATGTTTAGGCAGAGTTGTGAAATAGGTTAAGGGAGTACTACTTACAAAAGATAATAAATTTATTAGGTATTTAAAATATTTTCTTTGTCATTTAAGAGTCTTCTTAGTCAACTAAGTCATTCCTAGCATTTCCGTTTTGAAAGCACTTCAAAGAGCCCTATAATTTCACTTGACTTTCGTTAGATCCTATCATTCCACCTGACATTTACCTGACACTCACCTGGTAATCAGCTGCTTCTGCTCCAAAGTCTGCCAATTTCACCTGACACCCGGCGATCTTATCGGCCAACCATTATACCTTGTTTACCCACACTTGAACTTCAATTCATTCATGGATCCCGCAGAACGACAGGCAATCTAATCGATACTACGCTCTAATGGCATGGAATGCTCCTCCTATCAGTCGGCGGGAAAGACCCTCCTCCGTGGATCCCCAGCACGCGGAGCTGTCAAAACAAAGAAGTCGGCACAGACAGCGCGGAATGCCAGTTGACAAATTCTAATTGGCAAAAGTTCCCGGAATCGAATTGAATTGAATCGAAGGTGGAATTGAGTTGCCTGCGTTAAGTTATGGTGTGCTGATTTGATACCAGCCCCGGGCACCAGTACCCCAGTACGGGTAGTAATGATGGGCGGTGTGGCGCTTCTCATGTTCGCCTTGTTAACACTTTGCCACTGACGACGATCCATTCGAGAGGTGTTCATTTCGCCGAGGAATGTGTGAATGTAGATTGAAATTCGATTTCAATTGCAACTGTTGAGGGCTGCGCCTTTGATGTTGCTAACATATATCTAAATGTTTGTCTGTCTATATTCATGCACATTGGAAAATGATATTGTAATATTTGCGAGTGTCAAAGGAATTTGTTTCAATAGAATGTTAACTGAAAGTTAAAAGAACATGAGTTTAGTTATAGTATTAAGGATATCACTATATTTATACACATTGGAAAATGATATTGTGATATTTTGGAGTGTGTAAAAAAAAATTATATTCAGTAGAATGTTAACTGAAAGTTAAAAGAACATGAGTTTGGTTAGAGTATTCGGGATAACCAAGGGCTCTGGATATCCCATAGCTAGAACGTTTTTTGATACTATTTACTATTCTGTAGATATATGAATTATTCACAGACGGACTTAGTATTATTCTTATATATTTATATTCTTAGTTAGTTAGATAGTTTAGTTAGAGTATTCAGGATATACCAAGGGCTCAAGGTGTCCCTTAGTTAGAAAGACTTTTGATACTATTTAGCAATCGGTAATTATGGGAATTATTCACATACGGTTTAATCCTACTCTATAATAATAATCCACTTATATAATATATTTGTTCATTTAATTATATTGTTTTATTATTCAAACCTGAAATCGTTGAGGTTCTCCAAGATTCTAAACCTTTGCCACAACTCCTATTATTAGATGTGCAAAAAGGAACTAATATATTTATTTTACTATATATATTGTTCCTCTCTGTGCAGTTAATTAGCAACGAGTGTTTGTCGCCAGTGTCTCCTCAACCCCCTCAACAAAAAAAAACCCCCTCTAAATTCCATCTTGAAAAGCGGAGCAAAGTGCGAGCCCCCAAAAAATCGAACCGCGAAGGCCCCAATCCTCTGTTGCTGCGCAGCAGCGTCGCTGCCTAGACTTCGGCTCTGGACACGAAGTTGAACCCGAATGAAGACGAAGGCAGACGGACCGCTTCGGCTGGCACGCTTGGCACTCGGGCGCTGGGCAGCGTTTAACGTTCAATGTTCAGCGTTTTTCTCAGTTCTCGTTTTGCTGCGCCGGCGAGCGGTGCGATTTTGAAAAACGCTCGAAAAGTGCTTTTGGAAATATCGAATTGCTGGCCAGGAAAATCAGTGGAAATTCGCGCGGGATTTTCCACAACAGTCGTCACCGAGAGATTGCTTGTTAGCCAGTAATTCCGGGCCAATAAAAATAAAAAAACAAGTAAACTAAGGCTTCTGCTGCCAATAAACACGGAATAAAAGTAATAATAATAAAAAGTCTTATCAACGCGACGACGACCAAGCGGACGGGCCTAAGGCGGGCTTAGAATGAATCTCTGATTTTTTTGTGCCCCCCCCAACGTTTTTTCCAACTTTCTGCGTGTGCTAATGCGTCTATTTATTTGCTATTTGCCGCTGGGAGCGTTTTCGTTTTCCAATTGGCGCGCAATTCCATTTGAGCTGCATTGCATCGAATGCAAATTGTGAATTGTGAGCGGCGAATTGCGGACTGTGAGTTGCACTTGCCTGGCAAATTGAACCTTTGACGCGCGCACAACGTGGCGTATGCGTAATCTGTGGCAAGCGAATGTAAATGGAAATCAAAATCAGAATCAGTATCGAAAAGTTGAAATGAAAAGCGCGCGCCGGCTTAAATAATATTATGCCCGAGTGAGTTCCAAGTGTGTCTCCCCTGTCTCTCTCTCTCTCTCTCTCTGTCTGAAGCGCGAATAAAATAAGAAAATAATAATAAAAAATAGACCCAGGCGAAAAAAAGCAATTGAAAATGCGATTCATATCGGCCAGAACAACAACAGCAGCAACAGCAACAACCACAACAACAAAATGATCGCGGGCAACATGTCAAGCATAATTAATTTTCGATTCCGCCGATCGTACTCCTCATCTGGAAATCTGGAAGTGTAATTAAGGGTAAAGCTCCTCCTCCTCCTCCACCGCCATCTCCTTACTCTTTTCTCTCCTTTGTAATTAATCTGTGCTTTGTTTTTGTTATTATTGTTATTGTTATTGTTGCTGTTGTTGGCCGCTCTTTGTTTTATTATAATGCGAAACATATAAACATTTCACTTATCTGTGTGTATCTGCGAACGTGTGTGCTATCTGGCCTTTGTTGTTTCAACATTTTGCGAAAATTGTTTAATTGTTTGGATTCTATTATCACATTCGGCACTCGCCGCTGTGTGTGAGCTCCTCTCTTTATTTCATTTTCAACTCAAATTTATTATAATGAATATGGCAAAATTGAAAGCCGATCAAATTACGAATAGGCAAAACATACATATGTTTCGACTGACCAATTAATAAAGAAACATTTGCATAGAGTTTTGCCAGGCGGAAATGGACGCCTAACAATCCATGAATTTCAAAACTATTCAAGCATTTTAAATATATATTAAGTGGCCAGAACTTGGGGGCAACTCTAAGCCGCTTAACAGCGCCGTCAACTAAGTGAGCGATTAAACAGAGTTCTTCAGACTAGATAGATAGACATATATAGCGATATGTATGCACACCTTATCTCCGTAGCCGGAGCTGAATGAATCACCCGGTGAGACATATTGTTTAACCAATTAGTAACGATGTGTCAAATATCGCCCGGTGATATATAGATAAACTGGCTAACTGTCAGACTTTGGCTGATAAATCACCAGCGGCAGCAGCTGCAACTGGCATTGCAACTGCAACTGCAACAACTGCAGCTTAAATTGCAGCTTGAATTGTCACTAAGCTAATCGCTGGCAATTTCCTGTATTACATTCCCATAACCATAAAAAGTATTATCCCTCGGTAGGCAGGCCAAGAATAGGGAATACAATAAACTGGCTCATTAGGTGGACGGACTGAACAGACTGGCAAAAGGACACGGCACACAAATACAAATTACGACTCCCGGGGCCATGGAGATGGCAAAGACACAAGCCGAAACGCAAACAGAGGACACAATAAAGGATGCACTGAAATATAAGAGGGTTTACTTTGAGATCTACAATTATTTCATGTCATCTTTACGACGTATTAATTCTAAACATGTACTAATTAATATATGCTTCTTGCTGTTACATTGTTACATTAAAGGTACGTTGTACTAATGCCAATTCATTTACATATTTCAATGTTGAAAATAAACTTGTTGTCTTGATAAATTGCTTCAAATTAAGCGATATTTTATGTTAATTATAAATGAATAGATATTAATTTAAATGTTCATATTTGCCATAGCAATAAATATAAATTCTTGACCATTGAGACTTATTTTTAAACGTTTTAAAATAGATTTCCTTAAGTTATTTCAAAAATCTATTAACAATTCACGGTTTTAAGGATCATTAAAATGAATTAATCTTAAAAAAAAAACCACCTACAGTTATTTACTAGACAATCTCCTGACATTAATGATATCTCCTCATATTATTATCCTTACAAATCCTCCCTCCCCTTTTGTTGCCGTGTAAGAAATGCTGGTAATAACTGCGCATTTCTTGCGGGGATCCGTTGGATCTAGCGGGGGCGGGAGTGGGCTTAAGTTACATGGGTTAATATGAATGTGCGCCGGCATGTCCATGAAATGTCCGTAGAACAGACGTCTGACTAGCAGTTCGCGTACTCGGCTAAACAGGCGACACACCGGGCCGTGGATGACAGTCCCCATTCCCAATGCCATTCCCATTCCAGGTGCCCCATCCCCAGCCCCATCCCCATCCCCAACCCCATTCCCATCCCAATCCCTGATCCCTCCCTGCGTTGCAGTGGCAGGAGGAGGAGCAGCAGCAGCAGCGGCAAGACTTTCCCGTACTGCCTAGGTGTCGCTTTTTGTTGTTGTCTCTCTGTTCGTTTTATAATAAAAATGCAACCATACCAGTTTTGCCAACTGACAGGCGGCCAACACACACTGGCACACACCACACACCACACCACTCCGCACAACACAACACACACTGGCAGGGGCCAACTCGTTTACCCCTTCTGCCCACCGCCGCCAACATCCAACAGCCAATAACAACAACAGTAACAATAACAACATCAAGTAACAACTGCAACTACACAACCACAACTACCACACGGGGCTGCATGTGAATTTGGTATCAAAAAAACTACTATGTGTTAATATACCCTGGGATCAAGGGTAATTACAGTGCCAGATAGTGTTTGCTAAGCAGCAGAGGATGTGTCAGGCACTATTGGGAGCTTGGGAGCTTGGGATCTTGAGATCTTGAGGAAGTGAAATAAATCCAGGGAATCTAGATCCTAAATAAAACTTTGATCAATTTTATAGCACAGATAAGGCCTTGATTATAATACTTTCTTGACAAATGTAATATATCTCCTCACCCCTAGAGCATTCATAATTCGCTATGATTTCTTCTACGAATATAGTTCATGTAGCAACTCTCTTTCGCTGCTGGCCACGACCACGTCCAGGTCCAGGTCCACGCACCTGTCCCGGCCAGAGACCATAGAGCCAGGCGGTCTGCGATCTGCGGTCTGCAATCTTCGGCGGGTCTTCAGGTCTGCCCCCCGCCACTCTGCCCTGTCCACTCTCTCGGCACTCCACATACTCACACACTGAGTACTCTGATCCCGGTGTCGGGATCCCGGTGAGCGATCTGCAATCCGCACACTCACCTGGCCTCCTAGCCGAACTGCAAGTTGCAGGTGTTTTGTTTGTTTGCTACTTGATTATGCTGCCGTCTGTGGCACTGCCTGCATAATAATAATCCGGCAATTAAAATATGATCGCATAATAACTCGACACTCGTGCGTCTGGCCGTGATTTATGGTTCAGCTTTTGGCTTCAGCTTATTTATAGAGATGGTCCAGCTCCTAGAGGCTTCGAAGAACGTAGGAATTCTTCCAGTGGGGTAACTACTTTTTCCGCCGTTCGCCGCATACCTTTGCATTCGCTTAAAGGTAAATTGCTGTCGCCAAGCGCCAGACGATGTGGTATCCCCACTCGACGGCCCCCTTTTGAGCTCCCCTTTTTATTATTTTGTTGTGGTTGTTGCTGTGTTTTTTCTAACAAGCCGGCTTGGCTCGTTTCGTTTTGGCAAAACCCAAAACAGAAGACCGAAGACTCGGTCGAGGAGACAACAGAAAAAAAAAACACACACACAAAATTGAAGAGAAAAAATTAAAAAAGACTGAGAAGCAAAAAAGCAAAACATTTGATACGCTCCCCCTCCAGGGAAACCCCCGTTTCGAGGCCCGCCGCCTGTGACACGGCCTGTCCGACTGTTGCTTCTAATAAATAATTTTAAATGCTGACTACAAAACGAAGCCGGGCAAAGCGAACTGAAGTTTAAGTGTAACCCAATAGCCAAGTCGCGTTCTTAATTGCCTGCGTGGGATGTGGGGCTGTGGGACATGTTGCTCCAGTGCCGAGTCTCTCCGTCAGAGTTTGTCTCAGTCTCTGTTTTCTATGATGTGGATTTGGATGTGGATGTTGCTTTTTGGTGTTTCTACTGCTGCTGCTGCAGCTGTGCAAAGTGGGCCAAGTGCCCACTCCGGTGGGTCCAAAGTCTTGACACGCATTCGGGGGTAGTTTCCAATGAGTGTGTCTCTCTGCCAGCCTCTGTTTCCCATTTTCATTTCCATTTCCATATGGTCAGTTCCGGCAAACAAAAATTGGGAAAATGCGGTAACTTGAGAGTTTCATAAACCTGAAAATTCTTGAAATTGTATAGAACTTTGTTATATTTAATAAGGATTTTCAGATACAGGATAAAGTTATTATTTAAGGTGACAAGAAACAAGTTACTTTTGAGTTTCCATGACATACAACAAAACTGCACCTTTAAAGTCAACAAAATCCTTTAAAATTTGATAAAATATCCTGTCAAACTACACTTTTCATCTCTGGAAAAGCCCTTATCCCTTATCCCCTTGAATGGATGGATGGCTTATGACGTCAGCCTCTTTGTCGCCATATGTCCATGTGTGTAAGTGTCTGATGTGAGAAAAAGCATGCGTCATCGCAGCTTTTCTGTCTGTCGATTGCAATTTCACCAGCCCCCAGACGACGACGACGTCGATTTAGAGGGAATCCAAGGGGTTTCAAGGCATGCCAAATGGGGGGTAGTTCTGCGTCACATTCACATTCACATTCACACACTCAATGATAATTTCGCCATGACACGCAAAACACAAACAGCTAAGCACACAGAACGTACCCATATAGTCGTCGTCGTACCCTTTTGTTGCTCTCCTACAATACTATACAATCAGAGAAACTAATTAATATTTGCCGAACAATACACGGCTAATAAAAATTCCGCTGATAAGATATTAAAAATAGACATTCAGCCCCCATACTCCCTTCCATTCATATCTCGCAGTGCTCGCAGTGGTTGTGCCAGACTAAACGGCGTGTACACTCTGCCGATTAGTGAAGTATTTCCAGCGGGGGTTATAAAAATGTATATAATGTTGGCAGGGATTGCAAAAATCTGGGAAAATAACACCCACATACGGGAGGGGAGTTTCTGCAGCTATTTGTGGGATTAAATGCTCTGGAAAATAGTTATAAAAACATATACTATGGCTGCAGGATTTGCCTTGAACAGGAACATTATTCTAATCTATTTTATATGTTATTTTTTTATTAGAAAATTGTATATTACATATCATAATATGTAACCATAATTATTTACTTGATAGATTAATTAATTAAATAAAAATCCCATCAACAGATCTTGTTTCCTTAGAAGCTTCCTTCCCTTAGGAATTAGTTGCCATAATTTAAATTGTTTTTTTTCATTAGTTATCATTTATAATTAACTTAAAATAAGCCCACAATATATCTATATATTTTACTACCAACCTACGATTTATTTATATTTTCCCCTGCCATACTTTGTTATACATTCAAAAACTTTGATTGAAAACTTGAACCAAACTTTAGCCGCCTTCCAAGTTGGTCAAAGAAATGTTTGTGAGCGAACGGAAGGAAGCATGGAAGGGAAATCAAAGTTCACAGACTCGTATTTCCACAATCCCACAGAGAGAAAATAAAAATAAAAACCCGTAACTTCCCCTTGGACAGAAATAAACTAGATTACTAATACGCCGTGTTGTGCCACATTGTGCTCGGGTTATTTACAATCGGCAATTGCAACAATTTACTCAGTGCAGCCAGACAAAATGGCGGCAATGCCACAATGCCACTGTGTATTAGTATTAGTAGCTGTGTGTTTGTGTATTAGTATCTCTCTGTCTGTCTGTGTGTGTGTTTGCAACCTCGCTGACAGCATTTGGTGCGTGCCATTTAACTTGACAAGCTCATTTGTTGCAGCTACACAGCGAATTGTGTGTAGCGCACTGTGTGTACATAAATACATATGCCAAGCTGGCAAAAAACGAACATTTGTTTACAATATTTATTTATTTATTTACATTCTTATTGCCCTGGCAGGCAGTCCGACAATGTCAGCCGCATTTTGGCAGCGAATTCAGAGATACGCAGAGAACACAAACAATTTCAATTGTCGGTGATAAACACTAGGAAAAAATACATGATAATAGTAATATGAATTCCAGATTAATAAAGCATTTAAAGCCAGCTTTTCCGCATTAACAGACTTATTTTTCATTAACTATAGATCTTAGCTTTAAGCAAAGCATTTCCTTTAAATTAGAGCACAGTCTTAAGTCCAGATAAAATATTTCCCAAGTGTAATAACATAAATACGACCTCATAATATGTGTATCTCCAGGCAGGGGGTATCTAACTGGCTGGATATCTGGTAATTTTAGTAGTAAAGCAGTAAAGCACCTTCGATAACAACGCTCGTGTGGCGCTTGGCTCCGCTCAACTATAAATCCCATAAATCCAAAGTCCGACGAGTTATTTCCCTCTTTTGTGGAACTGTGAGTGCCATGGGGGTTAGATGAGCAATTTGTAGTCGCAATTTCACACAAATTATGCAGATGGCTTCGAGTTTTTCTCTCCAGTCTCAAGAGCTCTCCATTGCCGCTGCCATCGCTCATTTGTATGTAAATGTATTAATGTGCATTTATGTAATTCCTATGCAAAATCCATGAAAACTTGTAAAAAAAAAATGGGAGAAAAAAATCTACGAAACAGCGGGTTGCCCATAAAAATGGAAGCAAAATTTGTGATAATCATATGTTAATTTCAAATCAACGCTGACGTTCATGTTGCGGCTGGCACTCCACTCGTAAACAGACTAATTTATATGTGGTTGCGGGCCTCCATTTCGGTAAACAAAAGGATAGTAAATGTTTATGAAATACTCAAATGATGGCAGTCTGAGTCTAGGCGGAAAAGTGATTGAGAAAAGTGAGCTGGAAGAGAAATTAATGGTAAAGAGAATCATTATAAACTTAAAGTTATAAGAACAAAATCATAGTAGAAACAAACTTATGATTAAAGCAAGATAGGTATCTAAAACAGTTTTTTATAAAGCTGTAGAGATTTATTAATAAATATATATAAATAGTTTAATATATACCTGAACCAAAACTCGTATTATTCCCAACCATTTCCGATTGTGTAATTTCCCCAGAAAAGGCCAAACAACACTTGTTCTCTGTCACAGATCCAATCTGTTCATTAGCTTCGACTTGTCACTAGAATTTGGAGCAGAAGCAGCTGCCGTGTTTTGGTCTGGCATTGTTGCCGTAATTGAATTAACACCTACGGGGCAACGTCTGCCCGTCTTTGTGGCAGGTTCAACGTCACGACACACGACGTCAGACAAATAAACAAAAGTCCAGCCTAGCCAATGAAGCTGATCAAGTGCAACTGCACTGCACAGCGAGCAAAAAAATAAGAAATGCCAGCCAAGTTGTCACACAAGACACACAAGAGCTATGCCCACTCCAATTCCCTTTCCCATTCCCAGTCTCAATCGCAGTCGCAGTCTCAGTCCCAGACCCCCATTGCATGTCAAAGTCGAACACTGAAATCGCAGAGCGAAGATATATGAGCACATCAACGTGAATTAACAGACACATTAAGCGATAGCCGATCGCCGAACAGAGAACACGAGACAACGCGACAGAACAGAAACTCTGGCCGGGAGCGGGAGCCCCGCAACGAAAGACTCTGGCAGCGAACCCCATAACGAAAGACTCTAGCAACGAACTTGACGCGAAGAACACCATCCGCGGAAGAGGAAGAAACGGAAGTCCACACACACTCACACACTCCAGAGTTAGGAGTCACGACTGGGGAATGTTGGTATCTCGGAATGCGGCATGTAGTGTGCCATATGCACATCACTCGCATATAGAGGTAATATTCTTTATGGCCATATCGAATTTCATGCGAAATCATATCGACCAGAACAAAACGAAACGGAACCGATCCGATCCGATCGAAACGAACAGAACAGAACTAGCTGTGGCGCCCAAGTGTGTTGTGTTGTGTGTGGACACCACGAGCACCTGTTTGCTTTCGCAGAAGCAGAACAGAGCCCCTCCTCACACCTTCGGCTCCATGGCACAAAGCAGAACTGAAAATATTCAAACAATTCGCATTTGCGTGCTAATCAATAAATTTGCCTGTGAAAACCATTTTGATTGCTGAAATCAAACGAAACTTGTAAGCAGTCAAAAGGGGATTGGTTTACTGAAGTTTAGATACTCTTTTTAGACCATTACAATATTTGAAAGGTGTTAAATTTCATTTTATACAAGAATATGTCTTAAAAAATCAAGGGAAACTTAATGATAATGGGAACTGATAATGAAAAAACCTCCTTGTAATATT
>JAEIIH010012680.1:0-10434 GCA_018904745.1 Drosophila orosa
AACACTATATTTTAAAGAGCTTAATTGGATTGCTCTTATATTTTATAGCCATATATAATTTAAAGTATTGTATTTATTTATTTTTCAATGTAATTTTCAAATTATTAACTTAATTTTTAAGAACTTCATCTCTATCCGAACCAATGTGCCTTATTGCCCTCATATGACACTACCTTCTTTCCTTCACCTTCATCCTGAAAGTAGAAACAAGGACTGGTAGGTGTGAAGAGAGGATCTCCAGTTGTCTGTAGCATCGTTCAACAGTTTTGCGACATTCGGCAAGCCACATTTATATGACAACTAGCGGCTAAGGATAAGGCTGGCAGACCCACACCTTAAGTGGAACAGAAACGAGAGAGAGAGAGAGTGTGTGGTTTATACAGCGACAAATGGCGAATATATTGAGCTGTCACAGGACCCACTCAAAAACCCAAGCCGGAGGTTATGCAGACAAACAGACACAGACACAGGCATAGTGACACAGTGGCATCTGTAATATTGAACAATGTGCACACAAATCGGGGGTCGAGGACACTCGGCAAAAAGCCTAAGAAATTATAGTTTAATCTTAGAAAAGTAGTGTTTACATACATGCCTAAAATATTTATAGTTTACTTGCAAAAAAAGGGAATAAAATAAAAAAACAATTTATTAATTCTAGCTAACTAGGCGTATGCGTAATATTTGTATATTTTTAAATATTACTCATACGCCTAGTATTCTACATTCCCCGCCTTTCAAACAAAAATGTTCAAAATTTTCTGGCTTGAATAATTCTAATATATTTCTCTGAGTGTGTTTTCCAGTGACAAAAAGGGACAAATGTAAGAAGAGCGGCAAAGAGAAGTGGAAAATCGCAATCGGAATCAGAATCGCAGTCGCGCCTTCAATAAAAAATACGTTGAATACTTTCAGCGTGTTTGTTGGCACGTGTGTTTGTGTTCCTGTGTGTGTGTTTTGGTGGCAGACAATTGGCATAAAAAGAAGAAGAGACAGCGTTGGCAACCACAAAATGAGTTAGTTGTTTGCCTTTTTGCTGGCCCACACACAATACATATACACATGCATTTGGGCTCGAATATTTTATAGCCCCAAATGCGAAACGGCAACAACAACAGCAAGAGTCATGCATTATAAATTCATTTCCGTGTCGGCATATTTTTGTTAAGCCAACAGAAGAAAAAGGCATATAAATGGAGTAGATGACGCCATAAAATGTGCTAATAAGCTATGGATTTGTGCCACTCCGGAAAGGTGGAGTTAAACCAAGTAGAAGTTGTATAAATTTTACAGTTTCTGTATATTTTAAAAACAAACATTTGCGATTTAACGTTTGATATATATTCAACAAAATTATATGAATTCCATTCAAGATATAAAAAATTGAAGATAAATGATGGCATAAAATATACAGAGATACTAAAACCTTCAGCTTTCGGGAGTGTGTAAATATTTATTATAATTAAAATCATATTTTCAGATTTCAATCAAATAATTAAATATTTAATACAAAAAAGGGTCTCAGACGTAGTAAAAAGCTAGTAATTTAAGACGACCATTCTCATGTCCTGCCAGAGGAAAACGCCCATCCGTTTTTAGCGCCTTAATTGCAGTTGACTGGCATTTGACTTGGCAAATTGGCCTGGGACATTACTCCCTGCCCCTCAGCCTTCTAGTTTTTTTTCTTTCTCCCCTTTGTGCAGTGCAAGACTGGCTGCGTAAATGGTGTGTGTCCTTTTTTATGCAGCAGACTACAGTAACAGCAACTGACTGCACATTAAAAATTAAAAAAGCCAACAAAACGATAAGGGAACTTGAGACAGCCAGCAAGAGAGTAGTGGCAGTGGAGTGCTTATGACGTTATTAAAGGGGTTTCTGCATTTTATATACCAAATTTTATATTCTGTTTTAGTTGATAATTTTTGTGACTCTTTTTTTTTGTAAAATAAATCCTTAATATAATTTTAGGGCTAAATAAAATGTGTAATTCCCTTTCTGAATATTAAAATGGTAACTATAATATAATTTTACCCATCAAACAGTTCTTTAAAGCCGCTGAAAATATAGTTAGTCAATGGTATACAAGTTTTTATTTCTTTTTTTATACTAAAATATATTTCTAGCCCGATTACATTTATTTATAGAACAGAGGGGGCTTCGTACGCTCATGGCTGTGCGAATGAGAAGGGCAGAGCTGGCTCTACTCAAAGGCAAAAGCCAAAAGCTAAAGCCAAAGTCGGAGAAGGAGCCGGAACGGAGGCGTGGAAAATATGGGCAGGGTATGGGTATGGGGGGTGTAGATTGTAAAAGAACTTTGCCTACAACAACCAGCAACAGCAGCAAGGAGAAAAGTTAAAAAAAAGAAGCAAAGTAATTTCATGCATCGTTTAATTTTCATTCGGGTTTAATTTGTGCAACGCCCCCACGACCAACCCGTACGCAACCCTCTCCACTCCAGCCCCACTCCCACTCCCGCCATTCTCACCATATCACCATAAAGAGTTCCTTGATGGCACTTCTTCCCTTTTTCGCCGGAATGTTTGTAATTCGCCATTTAGACCTAATACTCAACAGCCACTTCCAGCTGAACTGACAATTGAAACAGCAAATGAAATGGGGGTAAAAGGGGTAAGACAAATGTTAAGGAACCAGAAAAACAGCACGCACGCAGCTGAAATTGACACCAACGACGAAATTGGGAGGCAAATAAAATTATATGAAGCGCAACTTTCAAAGTGCTCGTATTTCGGTGTGGCCTTTATAAGAAGCCCTGAAATACTAGAAAAAATAAATGTAAAATATAATATTTTTAATATTTCTTTGTGGATCTTCTGTATTTTTCTGAAACTCCTTATTAAAGTCGAGTAGTTTAAGAGTTTTCTTCGCTTCTTTGTCATTTTCACACGTCCAAATAGACGACTTGTCCGCACGCAAAAATTGTTTCGACTTTAATGAAGTCAATTTTGGAAGTTTGCTTCTGCCTCTCCCGCTTCCCATATTTAGTAGCCTTTCCTTCCGAAACCCCTCTATACCCCCTTTTTGTAATTGAAATTTTTATAGTTGTCGCACAGTTTGCTATCTCCGGGAAAAGGAATCGTGCGGGAGTGTTGGGGGGAAAACTCGACTGAGACAAACTTTTATCAGCGCCTGGCGCATTCTTTAAAACAAATTCCAGGGGCTGCCATCTCCCACCCACACATCCTCGTCCCTTTTCCTCGAGAGCCGCAACAAATTAATCCCTTTATTTGCATAATTGAAAAACATCAACTGAAGCAGTCGAAAAATATCAAGAGCTCCAAGTCGAATGGCCAGCGGGTAAATTTTCTTTGAGCGAGGAAGAACACTGAAGAAAACTTTATAAATATCCATGAAAATATTCTAGGAATGGCAGAATTACATTAAATTTAACTAAATTGGAATTGATAATTACATAAAAATAAAAACAACATAATAATTAATATTATTGTTTGGTATATTTAGTGAGAAGATTAAGCAAACTGTCTCTTAAAGTTCTACACTTTAATCATTAATTAATAATAATAGGAATACCAAACAAATAATATAAATGTAATTTTGATACAAAAAACAATGGCAAATGCAGCCTTATAAATTATTTATTATTTCATTTCTAATTTCTCAAGGATTACGTCTTAATTTAGACTCTGGGCTTTTTTCAGAGTGCCCAGGGCCGAAATGTCGCCACATTTTAATGTTGTTGGCGGCATCGCTGCCCTGGGGAGCTATTTAACATTTTTCCAACACTTTGATAATCGCACTTTGCGGGCAGATTAATTATTTACGAGCTCCGTGTCCTCTTCTACCTGAGTTCACTCGCATCGTTTAACCCGCAGACAGACGGAAGACAACAGACGGAAGACAGCCGACGACAAAAGCCCAGAAGTTGTTGTTAAATCTTGGTAATGCCTAAAGCCCAGGCCCCCACCCCGAATCCCGAATCCCGACTCCCGAACGAACGCCAGGCCAAGTATATTTGTCGCCGGTCTTAAGAGATTGCGGCGCACAATTTCCGCGCCGGGTTTCGGGCCGGGTCAGGTTGCCCCTCTGCACCGCTTTCCCCGGGAGATTTTCCGGGGCGGAAAAGCCACCGCAAAGACATCAAAGCGCGCACACTGAGGGCCAAAAGTCAACGCGAATCAGGTGAGGAATGAGAGATAAAGCAAAGGCATGGCCCATGGAATGCCACACTTGGAAAAAATATGTGTCAAATGGAAAATTAAGAGTTCTTTCAGAGAGTGCAATATACTCTGGAAATATCTTTAGTTAGGTAAGTTTCTTTTCAGTTATATTACTATGTAAACTTTTATAGAAATGCTAAGAAATCAAATGGCATAAGAACATTTCTTTAAGTGCATCTCCTGGGCTGGCGGATGCCGCAATTGGTGACCCCGACGCATCCCCGGAGTTTACTTAGCTATCAAATGGTAATATTTCAATTGTGTCCTCAGCTCTTGGAAATTGAAAAGAAACATTGTGCGGGAATAGGCCCCTAGATCATCTTGCGCTATAATTAAGAAGGCGGTTGATGGGCTAAGCGCCTCCCTTAGGCCCTGAATCCACTGGTGGCGCGGTAAAGGCGTCAAATTAATGCGTTAAATGCAATTTGCGGCGCTGAAAAGACGGCTTAAGGCGATGCCAAGTACTGGGAACCTTTGAGCCAACTTGCAGGCAGGCCAACTTTTACTTTGGAGCCGTCCCTTTTTGCCATATGAATTATGCAGTCAAAACGGAGGAGAGGAATGTGAGAGTAACATAAGATGAAAAGCGGTTTAATTTCTTAAAGAGGTGTATAATGTGCGAGAAATTCATTTGGATTTTCTGGCTATAGCCGGATTATGGGATTTTATTATTACAATTATAATTTCTGGAAATATTTAAGGTTGGAATAAAATTAAAATTGGTATATTAAGTTTAGTCCTCAGAGAAGTAATTTTCAGAATTTATATTTTGACCAATGAATTGTGGAAAATTAAGATTACTTTACGATAGCCTTGAGGTATGACCAGATTAATCACATTTATAAATATTGCCTGCAGTAACCATATAAGGAAAAAGTTGTTTAAATAAGCTGCCTGCACTCTTGTTAATTGAGTATTATATATTTTACTTGTGATGATTTATTCACATGCCTTGGCCATATTATACCACCGACTTCCCCTCTAATGGTAACACTAGCTTATATCAAATTCATTTTTTCCTCTTCGCCTACATGCTTAAGACCCGCATTAATATTTGAGTTCCATTCCCAATTCAGCTTTCCTCCGAATAGTAGCACATCAAGGCCCCCGAAAAATTTGCCTATTGCCTCGAGGCCGAGACCAAAAGTTAAGCTAAAATATTGGCTGCCTCTAGTTGGCCGTAGAATATGAGCCTAAATACATAGCAGAGAATTTGAAATAAAAGGCCAAAAAGCAAGCTTCCTACCGACCAATTTTCTTAGCTTTTCCCTCCATGACTTCTTTCTTTTCTTGTTGTATTTTTGACTGCTTCTGGCATAATTTGAAGAACTTCCTATTCAACTTTTTCTGACCAGCCCCAGGGGATGGGCACACACCTCAGAAGAGCGACTTGCGAGAAATACTATATATATATATACCTATATATACTTAAAAAGACAACCTGGCACATTACCATGCTGAGGGATATGCGATGTCTTGGGCTGAGCGAGAGTATTATAAATAATTCAGTGGCCCGGTTCGGACCGGAGGCGCTTTAATGAGGCCAAAACGGACTTTGGCCATCAGGAGTTTAAGCAATTTTCGTAGCCAGGTGAAGAAGGTAGACAAAATTTATGAAAATTTAACTCTCGGCCAAACTTTCCCTTTTTTACTTGTTTTTGTATCATTTTTATTTATACGGGACTACACCGGGGGAAACTAAGAAGTACTGGAGTACTGTTTGATGTTAATATAATGGAATGTATACATTTATAAAATTTTTTAATAGATTTAAAGCATCTTAAGACATATTAATATTTATATAGAATTTTCTAGGCACTAATATTTATAAAGTTGTAATATTTATACTTTTGCAACAAGAATAAAATAATTTGTAAACGAAGGAAAGTCTTATAGCATCTAGAAACTATTTAAAAATTGTTCAAATCCAATCAAACATTTTCACAAAGTCTTAACAATATTTTTCCCTTAGTGCAAGTGCCAAAGTTGGATTCAGATTGCTGCAGGAAAATGCGAGCCAGTCGATAAAGGTAAATATACATGACATATCCTAATGTGGGCGGTGCCCGTCTGGAGCGGAAGTTCTACAACGGCAGGGAAATGTAGGTAAGCAGCCGCAGTGCGTTGAGGAAAATCAATTTCGCATAAAAAATTCAAGCAAAAATTGTATGCCAACCTTTTTTTTCTTTTTCGAGAGCTCCTGTTTTTGCTGGAACTCAAGTAAAAGTTATTGCTAATATGTGTGGGGCGCGTGTGTAAGGCAAGCATCTGTGTGTGTTTGTGCGGCGGCATGTGAACTTAATGATTATGCAAATTGGCCTATAAATCGATTGCCAATCGTCGGCATTGCCACAAATTGCCGTTAGTTTTCTCCAAGGGAATGGTGACAAAGGCCCAAAAAAAGTAGGCCTATTATATTGGTCATATCCGATTATAGAGGCATTTCTTTTATATAATTTCTACCAATTGATTATTGATATATCAATTTCATTTAAATTCAACTAATAAATATTTTAGGTTGATTTCAATGTTATATTTAGTGATTTTAATGGTGGATTCACTTTTCCTTACTTAGTTTTCAATATTAAATTATCTCTTAAATATGTAAACATATATTTTCCTCTTTAAAATTCAAGTCCAAATCCCCATATACAATATCTGTCCGCCTAATGCCTTTTGAGCTCGTCAACGCACTATAAAAATATCATTATCAGTGCAAAAGTTTGCTTATCAAAGATGACTCCGACAACAGCAACAGGGGGGAAAAAAAACAGGAAAGGTTGAAAAAATGTGGCAAGAAATTTGCATATTCCACAAGACACAGGATAGAAGCCAAAGACACGCGGCTGCCACTGTCGTTGAAGTTGAAAAATGGCCAGGAAAGGCCAGGAAAATTGAATTGCCAACTGGTCGGTCGTCTGGATTCCTTCTCCCGCCCATTCCTCACCAAACTATACAGCTTCAGGGCGGGCTTATCATTAAATTCAAATATCAATCAATTTATCATAAAAAGGAAGGGGGAGCGTCAACAAAGAAGCCAGTCAAAAGGAGAAAAAGTGAACTGCAGCTGCTCGCAGGTTGAAGTTTCTCTGTCTGGAATCTAAAATGCAATTGCAATCGGAAATTCAGTAAATCATTAGTCTTGTGATTTGAAGTTGCATAAATTTAAGAATTTAATTTGGGAAATGTTTTATAGTAAGTATAAAACTATATAGTTTTGTGTCTTAAAGTAATTAAGTTAAAGACCTTCCAGGGCTACATTGCGTATACGCAACGTAATCACGTATACGCACTGAACCTGGGTTTATTCCTAATTTACTTTCTAAATTTAAGTCTAGAAAACTATATTTCGATGAACAAGACTTGAGTTGAGGTAAATTATTTACAAAGGTTTACAAGTTTCAAATGCAAGTCAAGTCCTTCAAACCTTCGAAAGCAGAACCAGTTTTAGTAGCACAAGACAACTCCTGATGATTAACCGCAAGGAAGGACTGTCCCCAAAAAGGCTTCTATTTACCAGTTGACACTTGTGTCTCCGATTCCCTATAAGCCTTTAAGTAAATTATTGCTAATGGCCTCCACATACTGTCTGGCATTGGGATCGGGAGTCGCTCGCCAGCAAAGTAATCACAACATTTGATTGATTGAAATCAATTTCCCGTCAGAGACATCTGTGGGTTGTGTGTGAGTGTGAATGTTTTTTGGGGTGTTTGTGTTTATGCATATATTTGCTCTATCTTGGTTACTCTTCTGGGATTCAACACTGAGAGGAATCACTGGTGAAAGAATTAAACACCAATTTAATTTCCTTATACTTAAAGATAAAACTAAAGCTTATATAATTCCCTTAAATTAATAACAGAGAAACAATCTGTGTATGAAAATCTTTTAGCTTATATATTTTTCAGTGCAGGTTAGGTGTTTGTATCTTTGACTATGCGAATACCATTAGATAGCGATACGCTTGAAATCAAGCGGGGCGACTGACTGACTGCCTCGTGTCTCGGTTTCTCTAAGCGATTCTCCACGCAGTTGCCATAGATGCCAGGAGCAGACAAGCGCCATGAGACGCATCGTTATCCTTATCCTCCTTTATGGTAGCCCGAATTTCCACCTTATTTTTATTTTCAACGCCCACTCTGCGATTTTCTAATAATTTATCTCGTACATCTTTGAGTTGGCGCTTTATTCCGCGAAATTAATTTCAAATGAGTGGCTGACTGTCATTATCTAGACCCATATATGAATAATAAATGAAAATGCATTTGTCTGGAAATCTTAGCTCCACTCCGAGGCAATATTTGCCCACATTGTTGGGCGAAAGGAAAACAGAGGAAAGTACGTGGCTGGGATTTTTATAACCAAATCAGGGCACAGACCCACCTACCACCTACCCCAAACCCTGAGATACAGCTGCTTTTTTGGCATTGCTTTTTATTGTTTTTTATGATCATTTGTATTCATCAATTTTGTATTGATTCGGAGGCTGGGGGGAGAGTGGCGGCAGCAGGAGAGGCGTTTATATGCCAAGGCAGCGAAAGGATAAACAAAACTTGGCAGAAGCCAATGAATTCTGATGTTTTGTTGCCTCCACTGCCCCCTTTCGCCGATTTTCCGATTCTCCTCTTGGCAATTCCGCACAGCATCTTACGAATTTATGAGCTATAAAAACATCTGCCCGAAACGGACTTTGCCATCTCTTCCTTAGGGCCGCCCCCCTCAACTCAACTCGCTATCTCCTTCTTTATTTCCCCCTGTGCGGTGAAGGCAAACAAAAGTAAAGTGCTCCACTTTTTGATTACTTTTTGTTATTGTTTTTATGATTTTTGTTTCTCCTACTTGGCTTTTATTTTACATTTTTATATTACTTCTTCCGGAGTTTTGTGTCCCCTTCATTCTTGCGTTATTTTAATTAGGCGCCAAATGCATAATAAAATAGATATTTGCTTTTTGGGTAAAGCATGTGTGGAAAGTGGAGGAGAAAGTGTGTAGAGAGAAAATATTCTTTATATTTCTAATGTTTAAAAGTTACATGTTGTATGGGAAAATAATCAAAAAGGTATTAATTTAACTTGAATACATTTTATATTCTATTTTTTAAGGTGTCTGCATTTATTATTAAATTCAAGAAAAGAAAAAATGATTCATTGCTCCTCGAAAAAAATGCTTCGGCTTCATTTTCTTTTTTTGACATTCAAAGATTAAATTTAAATATTACGTCCTCTCTGTGGACGGCACAAGTAAAAGGAAATTCGCACTGCATTTTATTGAATTTATTAAGTGCAGCGCAAATATTGTTGGTAATTAACTTTTAACCAGCAACGAAACGCGAATATTTAATATTTAATAAAGCTGCGCGCGCATATTAAAATTGCATTAAAAATGTCATTGAAATGTATTTTTTTTTTTCGTATACCCACAGAGCCGAATTAATCCGGGAAAACCCCAGAGGGGGTGGTAAAATGGAGGGGGGGACGGGGACTGGACGGAAGAAGCTGCGGTGGGAGAGCATATAAAAAATTGAATATGCAGCCAACAGAATAACTGAATTCATAAAACGCATCGCCGTCAGAGTGAAATGCGGCAAAAATGAAATGTTAACAACGCCCAAAGCCGAAAAGTAGTTCGCCCATTTTCATGGAAAATAACGAAACGAGGCGCATAAATAAAAAAAAAGAGGAGAAAAGGGAGAGCCGCCGGGAGACTTTCGGCGACATCAAAGTTATTGACAGCTGTAAAGTTGGTGTAATCTCTACTTCCATTCCCACATGGTAAAATGCCAGAATTCAATTAAAATTTTATGATATGCACAAAGCAGCAAAAAGCAACGACTCGAAGGGGGCGGGCGTAAAAAGTAGAAAAGGAAAGTTAAGCAGGGGGCGTGGCGAGAGTGGGAAATTTCGCTGTCATAATGAAAGGCGCTGAATGCACATACACGCGCACACGCTCTCAAAGGCTCATTGAGGCCATTGGCAGTTTTCCACTCCTTTTCCCCTTTCGCCTTCTCTGCACTTTTCCCCAGATTTTCTCTTTACTTTGTGGCCGCGACAACTGCACACAAGTGCTGCGCATTTTTATTTAAAATCGGAGAGGATACTCTACCAAAAAGTATATGTAAAGTGATGCAATGCATGTTTAACTTCAAGAAAATCAAGAAAAAAGGTGAATATAATTGTATTTCTTCAATTAATTATCATATTTGAAATGTGCATATTTTAATAGCTGAACTGAACTTAAG
>JAEIIH010012689.1:0-30621 GCA_018904745.1 Drosophila orosa
CTAGTACCCATAAAGTACAATGACATTTCACACCACATAAAATTGATTTACGTTCTTGATTAGCGTTACCAGGCGAGTCGATTTGGCTCAATCTGTCTGTTGATCCATATGAAGCAACAAATCTCAAAGACTTTATAAGGCAGAGTGCTACCAATCACTCATTTTTATCTCCCGAACCCAGATCAAGTTCGTTTTAAAAGCTTTTCGAAGAGTCCTTCTTCTTTAACATGGAAAAATGCAAAACAGTTCAAATTTCCCTTCCTAAAAAACGTATTTTTAAGTAGCTATAAACCTAAAATATAATTTAATAAGTGTGGCTAATTCTAGTAGGATGTTTAATATTCATTATATGATATATCATATCTAAGTTATAGATTTGATTTATAGATATTTCAATTCGAAGTCCGTCTACCTATCAAATCTCTCTGAATCTCAGCCGAGATTTCAAATAATCCTCCCAGATTTGCATATCTTGAGATCAAAAGAATTCCAAACTTCCATTGCTGCAATCTTTCGAAATGAATACTCATTCCATCGCCAATGCCACACACCTTGAAAAATGCATGATGAAGTGGCAAAGTAGTTAGTCCGATACGCCCACGCACCTGCAGGCGGCGAATGATTCGTCGTCCTAGAACTCATTGCCCCGAATGCTGACAGAATGCCAGTTACTGAAATTTATCTATCAATCGATCTGGTTGCCGATTTGATACACCCACCAATATCCACACAGCAACAAAAATGCATAGTGCCAGACGCAGGCGTGGCTTTAGTTTTTTTGAGCTGCAGCTTGAGTTTTGGCTTCGCTTTTGGTTTTGGCCTGGCCCTGACATGTGTTATGACAACTGCGCCTGATGATGATGAATGAGTTTTAATTGTTGCCTATAAATCCAGCGCCTGCAGTCATTTCGAGTCTCCTTGTTCTTGGCCTACAGTCGTGTGACAGTGGTTTAGCCAGCCAGCAAGTAATTTTTATAAATATATTTTCTGGAATATAAATAAATGTGGATACTTAAAGGGGAGTTACTCAACAAAAATAAAATAAGAGATATCATTGGCTTAATGTGCTTACATTTAAAAGATCAAAATTGTATATATGTTAACTTATTTTTCTTTAAAAAATTATTTTCCAATTAAAAGTTAATTTTTTAAAAATATAACTGTTTTAATATCAAACAAAGAAACTTCACCTGACGATTGTATTATTTAAACATTTAAGATCGAACCCTAATATACTTAATCCCAGACTAATAATGATTTATTATTTTATAAATATATGTATATAGCGAACTACTGTACCCTGCGAGCTGCAGGAGGAATGATGTCAGCTTTGCTTTTGTGAGGAATTGTCCCCGTTCCGCCTCGGATTGTTGGGGGGCGTGGGCGTGGTCACAGAGGGTTTGCTGCACATGTCTAACATTCAAAGTGGCCTTTGTTCAGATCGCTTTTTTTGAGAACAGACCCGACCCGAGCACAGGGAGAGTTATGGCCTGGGAGTTGTTGTCTTTTCACCAGAAATAAAGTACGATTGAGTCATTCGCCCTGTCTACGAGCCTGCGGGAAAATGATTACTTGTTGTGGGTGGCATTAAATGTCAGATTTATGGAGGATCCACGGTCCCAGCATGTTCTCAAATCAATTTGACACTTTATTTGCCAAACGACCGACGTGGGAATCCTGTCCGGCCGTCCGTCAAAAGTCTGAGTTGTGGATTTCGAATTAAATGCAGATCATACATGTAATTCGCGATCTGTGAACAACAAACCGGATCAAATTAATATTTCTGAGGGAACACAGCTGCGGGGGCATTAATCAAAACGTCACCAGATCACAACCGTCCAGATTGCAGTCGCAGCTTTTGTCCCATTCGGTCCGCCTTTGTGACCATGCGGCGATCAAATCTCGTTCACTGATTTATTTCAATTATATATTCCCCACCAAATACGCACAACGGCATATTAAGTTACCATCCATCGATGATCCATCCTGATTAATCCTTTCCGATCCCCCATCCCGCAGCGCGACGATAGCGAGCTGGAGAACGTAAAGCTGACGGCCCGCGAGCGTCGGTTCATCAAGTTTGCGTCCGTGGAGTTTGACGATCAGCTCTACATGACCCCGCAGGACTTTCTAGACTCTGTGGTTGAGCAAGAGCCCAGACGTAAGTATACATTTCGGACATTTATAAGTAATAATAACACATAATTGCACTTTAACCCCAGCTCGCCTGAAACGGCGGCAACTCTCCAGCGAAGAGGTGGATAAATACAAGGAAAGCACGCCTGCTCTGAAGAAGGGTTCCACGCGACTATTTCGTAATTTGAGAGACAAAGGTATGCGATAAACAAATATATGTTAACATATTAAATATTAAGGGTTAATATTCGTGTTTTTCAAATAACTTCTTTCAGGCATTGTTTCCTATACGGAGTACTTGTTTCTACTCTCAATCTTGACAAGTAAGGAATACTGACTCACACGTGGAGGGCAATTAATGATTTAATTATTATTTTTCAGAGCCCAAATCGGGTTTCCGCATTGCCTTCAACATGTTCGACACTGATGGAAATCAGCGCGTGGACAGGGACGAGTTCCTAGTGGTAAATAGCAGGGAATCATTATCCCCCATCCAATGCTCATACATCCTATGGGTTCCTTAATTGATTTGATTTACTTATTATTTTATATCATTTAAAACGACCAATTGACATCATTAGATAATTTCCATTTTGGCCGGCGCTTTCAAAGACATTCAAAATGTCGATCCACAAACCAAGCGAATTGTAAGCATTTTATTTATTAAGTTTAGCCATAATTTAATGATATTATTTATGAATAACGAAAACTAATTTGTGAAATAGCTGGCCCTAGGGCGATGAAGTAAGCTGCACACCACTTTCACCTTAGTTATATTGTAGTTTTTAGTTTATTCTTGGTTTTAACTACTGATTTATGTATAATTTATTCCGTTTGTGGTCTCCGAAAACGATCTCGATCGCAGCTATCGCGTTTAGTTTCCTACGATGAGCAAAGCCAAATGATGAAGCCCATGGCGGTGCCACAAACCAAGAGGGGTCTAGTAAGTCAATCAGTAACCAGAGAGTTTTCCATAAGTATTGGCTTTGCTTCGCGAACACTTCGCCCAAAAATTGTACAGAACTCGATATATGTATGCTTGAAGCATATGTAGAAGCTTAGCGTAGTTATCCTTTGATTCTTTGTGTTTTGTTCATTTTATTTGTACGAATGCAGTATTCGTACTCGCTTTGCTTAATGATATCTTTATGTTTTCATAAGGATTTATTGTTGCAGATTTTTTAGCTTTGAATTTATTCAAGTTTATAAGCTTATGTTTTTGTTTAGTTCCGTTTTTGTTCCTGGCGCTATTTGTTTTTTGTTTACCAAACAGGCCTACACCCTAGTATCGCTCCAACCAACCACTGTGATTGATCCTCACTAAACCACCTAACTTTTCTTCTCTCCAACCTAACCCCTAAATCCTGCACCAAAACAAATATCTATCCCGCAACTCCGGCATGTACATAATATCCCAGATGGAGCGAATTTTCAGCGGCGCTTGGAAGGAAAAGCACGGCGAACAAGAGCCGGAGGAGTCCGAGCCCGAGCCCCAAGCGCCCACTCCCCTCGAGGTAAGGTCTTCCCGAGTCCCACGCATGATGAGCCTGGTGTGACTAACGACTAAGTATCCCCAATCCAATTGATATCTAACAGTCAAAGTGCTCAATTTCTTCCAGCAGAACTATGTGAACGATGGCGAGGGACTGCAGAGACGACATGTGGTGGCCACCACCCTCCAATTGCATTTCTTTGGCAAACGCGGCACGGGCCTGATTAACTATGACAACTTCTATCGCTTCATGGACAACCTGCAGACGGAGGTGCTGGAGCTGGAGTTTCACGAGTTCTCCAAGGGCAACAGTGTCATCAGCGAGCTGGACTTTGCCAAGATTCTGCTGCGGTACACGTATCTGGCCACGGATGAGTACGATATCTTCCTGGAGCGGCTGCTTGAGCGCGTCAAGGATGAGAAGGGCATCACTTTCCACGATTTCCGTGACTTTTGCCATTTCCTGAACAATCTGGATGATTTTACGATCGCCATGCGCATGTACACGCTGGCTGATCGGGCTATATCGAAGGGTAAGAGGTATAAGATATATTTTAAAGAAACCTATAATAGTATCAATTCCTTATAGATGAATTTTCGCGCGCTGTGAAGATCTGCACCGGCTACAAGCTCAGTCCACACTTGATCGACACTGTGTTTGCCATCTTCGATGCCGATGGCGATGGCCTGCTGTCCTACAAGGAGTTCATCGCCATTATGAAGGATCGCCTACATCGCGGCTTTAAAGTAAGTGGTCGTTTCTTTGATTACAACGAGGCACTGGACGCCTATGACGAGCCCGCGTACCCCATGTTTGTGGCCTGGCGGCATCGGGTCTGCCGACACCTGGACTACTTCATAGACAGCGATGCGCTTTGGCACTGAACACTCATATTTAGTATAATTTATAATATAATTTATAGCACGTTTTGTTTCTCGCTTTATGCCCTAATTTCGCTGAATGTGTTACTCATTTGTGTTTCGTTGTCCTTGTTGTCTTGCCCGTAAGCGTTTAACGGCTTTAAGCTTAATTTGTATCTAGTTTACTCATTATTTAGTTTAGATTTAAGACCTTAACTCAGCCGAACTCCTTTTAAGACCATAATTATACATATTAGTTTTATTTTTATTTGGCCATATACAAAATAACCATTAAACACTGATAATACACCGAATCGAACTTTATTTATACCTCATTTGTATTTGTTTGTCCTTGAAAAACATTCTGGAAATGCAAAGGACTGGTCTTTGCACTGCACTGCTTATTTTATAATGTTTTTAGATTTCTTTGTTGTTGTGAACCCCGCTCATTATCACATTTCCGATCGATCACTTGTCGGAGGTGACTCACTGTACACACTCGTCTAACAACAAACTGCGCTGGGATTATATGTATGGTCCAAGGTGAAAGTCCAAGCCCAAGCTGATTAGCCACGAGTTGTATTTTCTCTCCCTAGCAAGATGTTGTTGACCCCGACCAGCGTGTAAAGGTTCCCATTGAGGTAGTCGCGCCAAAAGGTGAAAAGGAGGTCAGTGGGCACTGGATCCCACAAAGAAATCTTTTGCTCTTCTGCTTTTCTCGCCCATTTTTGTGTGCCCCCCCCACTTTTCACTTTTTCAATCCAATCCCATCTCCATCCTGTGAAAGGACATTAACTAATCCCAATCGTATTGCCTTGCAGTCCGTGGCCAAGTCGGAGGGTTGGGATGCCTTCAAGTACTGCGTGCGCAACGAAATGAAGACCATGATGAAGTCGGCCAATTAATCGGGACAACCAACGGATGACAACGACGAGCAACGAGGCCAAAGTGAAACAAATTCTAGTTACAAATCTATTTATTCTTCTAAAGAACCAAAATCTCGTGTATAGTAAGAGTGTTTTATATATACCTATGTATTTGTTGATCCATCCAATTATTTATGCATTTGTTATTGAACGAACTCTAAGCTCTCATCTCTCATAGCCAATATATTCGGAGAAATTGTTTTAAATTGTTAAACTTACATGTATAGTGGGAATAAAATTGTTTTCTAACATTTTTAATACATTTTTATTTAGCTTTTATATTTTTTTTTAATTAGTTTTAAGACTTGTTAGAAAATGCAGCTCGTTCTTAAGCATCATCAACTGTATCATTGTATTTCTAAGCTATAAAACAAGCTCGCAAGTTTGGTTCTTGTTTCACGAAAAGTTCCCAGCATGCAGGCGCTCATTTATTACTTTTCAGTTAAACTCTTTTCCTAGACAAGTAAACTTAGAGTGAGTTTGGCATTGTCTCTCCGAATCAAATATGAGAGAGCTGCTCACTTAAGCTTCTTGTTGGTCGCCCCAAGAGAGAGATGTGGAATAATCAAAACGATTAAGCAAACTTCAGAAGCTCTGGTTATATTTGTATTAAATATTTATTTAGGTTCTTTATTTTGTAATTAAACTTAAGACTTGTTAGAAAATGCAGCTCGTTGTCAAGCATCTAGTTGTTCATCAACAGTAACATTCCATTCTTTGAGTTAATACAAAGTGCTTTTAGAATATATATAGAGTTTCTGCTTGTCAAAGAGGAGTGTCTGGGTGTGTATGTTGGGAGGGTAGGTAACTACTTAAACTTATGGATAAATATACAATAAGACTAATCACTAATTATAAAACTCGAACTATTCGTTTAGATCAATTTCTTGCACTTGGGCATTGAACAAAAATCAAAAATTATCACAGTTAAATTGCGTGCATTCGACAGACGACACACTACATTCTTATTGCTACAACTATAGTATACAAAATAGTTTCATTTTCATCTTCATTGTTGAATATTTAGCTAGAACTGAATTGGGAATCGTTTTGGAATAGTTGCATATACACAAATTGCACAATTAAAATCAACAATAATTATAATGTTAATAATAAAATTAATAAATGATTAAAACTAAAACTCCTAGTCATATTTCTATTTCTTTTCCGTCAATAGCTCTAATCCTGCGTAGAAGGCGGCAGCGTCCAGCTTACGTACTTCTCCTTGTCCTGCGTCGTCGTCTCCTTGCCATAGTTGCGGTTGTTCCCCGGCTTAGCATAGCGCCGAAACTTGAAGTTTGCAAACACATCCCGCTTGCCCTCCGCCGCTTCAATTGATTGTCCGTCCAGCTCCAGATTCCTCTGCAGCCCCACACCCGGAATGGGCAGCTCATCGCTGGGCCTACGGAAATTGTAGATGCCCTTCCGCTGCTTCAGCTGCTGAACCTGGCTGCCAGCGGATGGCGGCGTCTTCTTGGGACTGCCTATCTTCGGCAGCGGCTTCGGATCCCGCATCAACATGGGAAACAAGGCGTCGTCCGCGTCAAAGTACCACGGACGCGAAAAGTGATAGCCGGCATTGTAGTACGGCTTGAAGATGGGCTCGTTTGAGCAAATACTGAACGCGTGGTAGGCGTGAGAGATGAGCTGAGGGAAGCGGTCCACCCAGTAGTTGGTGAACTCGTGCGGTATGCAGCCCAGCATCTCCTGGGCGGCCATGGTTAGCTCATGGTAATGATGCTTCTTGTTGCGCAGAGCCCGAAGCAGATCTCGAACACTGGCGCCCATGTAGCCGCGATATTTCCTCAAATCATCCGTGATCATGGGGTCTAGGTGGGCATTCCAATCGTCCAGCACGACGATGCGCCCGTTCTTCTCCAGCGACTTGAGCGGCTCGGCATGGAATTGCAGTTTCTCAACACGATCGCTGACATCCTGCAGGAACGACAGCATCTTGGGCTCATCCCAGAACAGCGGATGGTTCCCAATGCAGCGGGCTGGAGGACGCGACATCGGGTCCTTGTGTATCATGTCCGATATCAGCTGCTCGGCCAATACCTTTGGCAGAGGGAAACAGTTGGTTAATATTAATAAAGCAGAAGTAATCTTTCAGTGCTTACAATTCGGCTGATCTCGATGTCATCTTCGGCACGCAGCTTGGACAGATTGTACTCATGCGAGAGTATGTTGGCCTGGCGCTTCAGATTGTCCCCAAATGCATGGTGACCCCCGCTCAGGACATAGTAGTAGACGCAACCCAGGGAGAAGATATCCACAGCAGTTGTCTGCAAGGCACAAATAATTATTAGTTTCCATTCCTAAAGAGAAAATCTCAAGCCCAACTCACCGTTCGCTGAGCACGCATCATTTCCGGAGCAATCCAGCCATCGGTGCCCGTTACTCCCGATCGGCGGGAGAAGCTCGTCTTGCCGAAATTAAGTTTCTTACACAGGCCAAAGTCTGAGATCATTACTCGCACCTTGCCCTTGGCATCTGGCAGCGAGATCAGAACATTCTGTGGCTTGATATCCCGATGAACAATGTCCAGCGAGTGGAGGTGACTCAGCCCGGCGGACGCCTGGCTCAGAACCTGCCACACATCAATGTGATTCTGCAGCTCCAGCGATCGATCACCCTCGGTGTAGTCCTGCAGGGTGGCAGCGCACAGTTCCACGGCTATGTACCGGAACTGACGATCCTGTTCGGTGCAGAAGTAACGCACCACATTCTCGTGGGCATCCGACTCCCTGAGCAGGGCCACCTCCCGGTCGGCAAAGGTGAAGCACTCGGGCAGCAGCCGCTTGACGGCCACGAAACGCTCCTCGAAGGTGCCCTTGAAGACGAAGGTGCCCTCGCAGCCCTTGCCCAAGACCTCGTTCGAGTTGAAGCTGATCTTGCCCACGCGCACCTGACCGCCGCCCAAGTCAACCAGATCCTGGGCACTCGCATTGCTGCCGTTGCTGGCGTTGTTGCTGCCATTGGAACCGTTCTGGGCAATAGCAGAGGTCTTCGAGCCGTTCTCGCTCTGCTTCTGCAGTTCCCTCATGGTGCTGCAGGTGTACCAGAACAGGGCGATCATGCCCAGTACGATTACCATTAGGATCTGGTGGACCTTTCCGCTCGGATGCTCCATAAACCACTCGTTGATGAAGGCCTGAACCTTGTTGCTGTTCTGCAGAATGATTGTCTTGGTCCGGTTTATGGTATTCCCATTCGCACGCTGATCAATGCCGATTTCCACCAACTCGGGGTCAGTTTGAACGCCAATATCGGCCGCGTTCTTCTCATTATTGGCCAGCAGGCCATAGCCATCGTTATAGTTGTGTATGGTGGCCAGACTGTGAATATCCTTGCTGGACGGCGTCGGAGATAGCTGCAGGTTACCACCGGTATTACCCTCATTGGGCATATTATAGTGTCCCAGCATTATGCCTGGATGCTCCTGCAGGACATCGTTAATATATACGGTGCGCGGATCTGTTTCCTGGCTGTGGGACGTCTGCTCTCCGGCGGCGGGTCCGTCGAGAAGTTTTACGGGTGGAGTCGTGGAAATCCGCGGAGTATTTTTGTCCACCAGCGAGGGCAGAGCGTACAAGCCCTTCTGGTGCTCGCCCACATAAAGAGATTGGCTGTGGAAGTGAAGAGAAAATAGGAATTAGGGATGAATATTCGATAAAATATACCAACAAATGTAGTTTCACTTACAAAAGCTTCACCGTGTTCACATTGCCCGTTTTGGACTCCTCGAGTATGGCCTGGTAAGCCTCATCGGAGACCGTGGTGAAAGGCACACTAAGCAAACCATCCGGTCCCAGGAGAAAGGCGGCGACCACGGGACTGCTGAGATCCCGCTGCCAAAGAAATTTGCCCTGCTTGCGATCCAGGGTTACTATATGCCCATTGCTGGTGGTCGTCAGATGGATGTACTCTGTCAATGAAAAGGAAATATTTAGACACAGCACCAGTTATTGAGTCTCCTCCTCGCTTACCATATTCCTTGGCCAGTTCTGGCGGGGCACTCAGGGCATTATAGTCGTAGAATGTAATGTTCCATGGCTTGGCGTTCTTGTCCTTGGCCAGGCTATCAAACATCATCACCGTGTATTGGGTTCGACCCAGATAGATGGCTCTTGATGTGGCCCAGCCAATCTGTTCGCCCTCCTTGCCATCCATGCTGGCGTCACCGAAGCCCATCACCTTCTCCCGCCTGCCAGTCTTGGGATCCACCATGTACCAGGTGTCGCTCTTCTTGCCCGAATACAGAATGCCATCGGATGAGCGACAGGGGGCATTGGCCACCAGCTGGGGAATGGTGTACGGCAGCTTCTTGAGGCTACCCATCTGGCCCAGTTGGTAGATGCTGCCATCGCGGGGATCGGGCAGAAAGTGGGGAACCTGCAGATTCTCCTGAGGTTCTGCCACAATGGGAGGATCTGAAATAGGAGATTTTATAGATGAATTACTCGATAGATCAAAGCATATTCAACCTTAACATGCAAAGTCTTAGGATTGAACGATTTTTGATTAAATATTAAGCTTAAGCTTCCTAATCTTGGGTTTTTTAAAATGTTTGCCTCTACGACATAGCTTTGATTAGTTTAAAAACGATTCCCAGAACAAACTTTTAATGGGAAAACAAACATATAATTATTTCATAACAAATCCCAAAGAGACAAACATTAAAATTAATCAGAATTGAAATAATTTTTAATGGATTCTCAGACATTTGCGTGAATAATGATAATTCTTATCTGTCAAAATTCATAAAGCCAGGCATAAGTTCAACGCATCGAACTGTAAACCTATAGAAATAAAACAGTATTCGCTTTTAACGAATAATTTACTTGGGAAAAAACTAGTTTTCCAGTTCTCTAATCAAATCAATGTGTGTACATGCATATGCATTAAAAAGTTATTAGTCCACAGGCATAATATAGGTGCCTTGCCTTATATAAGATTGCTTTAATAGTAATTAAAGTGGTTGCGCTTAAAATAGCTTTGTAAGTATGTTTATTTTATCGCTATTTTCTTTTCAATCTGTTATATTAACATGTTTGATATGGGAAACCCCCCTTTTAGCTAACTATTTGGAGCAGGCACTGTAAAAACCAATCATTCCCTTTAATTTTTTGATACCAAACCTCTAGCAACTCGAAGCAGACTAGAGTGAAGAGAGTGCAATAAATTATTACCAGAACCCGTTCTCGATAAGGCTTATCTTGTTTAACTTTCAATATAAGGGAACAGGCGCGGAATCTATAAAATAACCCCTTGGTAGAACCGAAGCATGCACACCCCACCTTCTAGTACAAAATTCAATGCAAAGGAGTCTTTCTTTCCCCAAATAAAATTAAAAAAAGCGCGTTTTGCCGCCAGAGACAATGTCAAGCCAAACAACAGTTGAGTAAATAAGAGCCATAGACCCAAAGAGAGCCAAGGCGGATTATTTCCACGTTGTTTACGTCGCCGGGTCGGCGTGTTGGCAATTTCTGTTATCGCCAACGATTCGCTTAAAGCAACAGCGTCAAATTATGACTTGGCGAATGCAAATGGTTAATGAGGGAGTCATTTTAACAAAATTGTATATGTTACTAAGCCCACTGAAGTGTAACAACAATTCGAACAAATATCCAGTAATGAAAGCAAACAATTTCGAGTATTACCCATCCTTATCAGTAATTAGTTACAGTCGCAGCACATGGCCCGGTAAAAATTCTTGGCATTAATCGAGTGTTGCGTTGCCGTTGCCACAATTTCTGGGGCAGGTCATTTAACCCGCCTCGGCAGCACTTTCATTAGCATAGGCATTCTAATTAGCTAGCGGTAGTCGCTAGACAAAACCTGATTCCCTCTTCTGATGAGGTAATAGAACCGAGGGCCTATCGACAAACTGATCTCCCATGCTGCGAGTAATTACCGCGAATCAAAAACAAATTATTGGCCTGAACAACTCGCACAACTGTCACTAAAATAGGTACATGTTTTTCCATAGTTTCGGTATTTATTTGGAAACCGCAGGTCAGATGCTGTCCACATGTCCATCGCCCAGAATTTTCAATCATTTGCAGTTCCGCGAAGGCAGACGGCAGGCGGGCAGCATGAAATATCTAATAATACGAATGGACATACATATGGGCATGTACATTGCAGTGCTATCACATAAAACAATCTTTACGGGGCGTGGGTTTTTCTGTTTTAAAAAAATGTTTAAACAAAACATGTGTATGGGGAACCTAATTATTGTCCAGGGAGTCATTTAGCGCTTTATAACTTGGAGCTAATGGAGGAGTTTCAAGCAATACTTATCAAAAAATTAAGGAATTGAAAACGGAATACAATCAGAAACCCCGAGAGCACTATAAATAGCGGGAGCCTCAGAGAACTAGGAAACAAGTCAATAAAAAATGTTTGAATGCTTCTCACAAGCGTGAATACCGAATGCTCTTTTTGTAGGACTTGTCGATAATCCCGTAATTGAAAACACTATGGAAAATTAATTTCCATTAATGTTGAGCAAACATTTGGATGTCAAATCAATAAAGAATGCTTATTTCTTATGCCAGTCACCCGCCAACCCCTTTAATCGTTTTGATAGTAACCCGTATTAGCGAACCACTCTTTTGGTCTTTGTGACTCACGTCAATATATTTATCTGGCTAACATCTTTCTAGTTTTATAGGGTAAAAGTATTCGATGGCAAGATTAACTCGTTGTTGCCATTGAAAATCAATACGTCACGCTGATAAATATTAGAAATATGCATTAAACTAGACGACAGGGAACATGGCTCCAAAGTTCCAACCACCCACTAGAGGAAGGGTATGAGCAACTGGTGTTGGTATGGCGGCAACACTTAATTGGAGGAATTGTGTGCCGGAGAACGGCTGTCGAGATTGCGTATATACGTGGGTCTGTTATCAGTGGAAAACATAGGGCGACGAGAGTGAAAATAATAGAGCACCAGAGTGGCGGGAGAAAGATCTTTCCTATCCCAGCGATCTGTACTATTCGTGTGCTCCGATGAGCTCATCGAGCCGCATGCTTGTGAAACGCATTTCGCACTTTAAATGGCGAGTGCAACGCAGCCTGGGGAAGTGGAACAAACTTCTTCCAGTATGGGAAAACTATTGTACAATTGGTAATGGTGTATTTAATGGGTTTGGCAGAATTTGCAATGCAAATTTTTAGTTTTTGTAACTTTTAATGAGTTTTTGAGGGCTAATTTTGTAGAAATCCTTTTGCTTATCATATGACAAATATGTAGTAAATAATGACTGCTTCAAATAGATTTTCTAGCCTTGCTTACAGAGTTTCATTTAAGGGAATGCCAACGTAAACATAAGTGATGGATTACTGTTTTTCTACGCGTTTTTTGCTACCCCAGAGTATAAAATCTAGAAATAAAACCCCAGAAATGCAAGATTTTATAGAAAAGCTAATAAAAAGTCAGTACAGAGCAGAAAATAGGTTACCCCCTAGCTTATTTTACACATGTTTCGAGTCTCACACTCTCTGGGAAAACTGGGAAAATGGGGGTGCAGTGGGAAATTGAAAAGCGTCAAGTGGTGCTCGTAATTACCATCTGCTATTGTCCAGCGTATTTCACTGGTCACCGGATCGATGGCCGTCAGTCCGCCGCCCAAAGTGGAGAACACCATGAGGGCCTCTTCGTCGCGGGCGAGGTCCGTGCAGTCCTGCGGTGGGGAGGAAAAGGTGGCTTACTAATTTGACCAACATATATCGGCGGCGCGTGATGAAATATTAATTGATAGGCCACTGTCCACCACCCTTAGTGGGTCATGCGTACCGCCCCTATGTCCGTGTGTTCACGTCCCCACTCACCGTCTTGTCATCCTCGCCGCTACTCACGACTTCTGCCGAGTCGGTTTGTGTTTGTTGTGCTTTGGCAGTAGCTGATGCAATATGCCCGCTAGCCAGCAAGAAAAACACGCAACAATAAGCCACAACGCAGAATCTCATTTTGCAAAACACTGGGCGCTCCGGCAGCCGGTCGGGGGTAGGTGGGGTAAGAAAGAGCGTGAGAGAGAGAGAGAGGGGACCCGTGAACAAATATTTGCGATTTCCGTTCCGTTTTCAATTGCACTCGCAGTCACTCTTGGTTTGTTTTTTCTGGCATGTTATTGCCTCTTTTATTGCTTTTCAATCTGGGGACACTTTTACAGCTCTAGCTGAGTTTGGGTTAACATTTTCTTCGCACTCGCGTTCAAAAAATTCCATTATTCGCCATTGTTGAGTAGTAGTAGTTTGAGTAGTGTGACCGGTGGTTGGGTTGTTTAAATATGCTTTATTCGTGTCAGTGTGACCCTAGGTTACTACGACAAAAATCACAATTCAGTGAAGTGGCAACATTATCGATAATGTGTTCAACAGTTATCGATAAATTACACAATGCGTCTAGTTTTTACGGGTAATTTTGTTTTTAAACGCCTACTCCACACGAATGCCGGCGGGAACAATGCCAAACAGCAGCCGCGCAATCTCAAGGGCCGCAGCAAGAGCTCCCAGGAGTGGCTCACCCGCCAGCTGGCCGATCCGTATGTGGAGAAGGCCCGGATGATGAACTACCGCTGCCGGAGTGCCTTTAAACTGCTGGAAATCGACGACAAATATGGGATCCTGCGCCCTGGAGACACGGTTCTGGACTGTGGAGCTGCACCAGGCAGCTGGACCCAAGTGGCGGTGGAGCGGACCAATGCAAATGGCAAACAGGAAAAAGCGCCCCTGGGCGCAGTGTTTAGTATCGACCTGTTGCACTTTCATGCGGTGCCCGGAGCCACAATATTCGGCGGCATGGACTTTACCACCTCCAAGGCGCAGCAACGATTGCGGGAATCCCTGAATGAGCGAAGGGTCAACTGCGTGCTCTCCGACATGGCGCCCAATGCCACGGGCGTGCGGATGCTGGACCAGGAGAGCATTACGAACCTCTGCTACGAGGTGCTCCGCTTTGCATTGGCCATGTCCGCGCCGCAGGCCCATCTGGTGGTCAAGGTGTGGGATAATGGAGACGTACCCAAGCTGGAGCGCGACATGCTGCGCTTCTACGAGAAAGTCAAGCGTGTTAAACCTCGTGCCAGTCGCGGTGACTCTGCGGAGCACTTCCTGGTGGCCAGGGGATTTAAGGGGCCTGTAGAAAATAGTAACTAATTCGTTGTATTTAACTTTAGGCATTATATTCATAAAAACGTTGTTAATTTTTAGATTTTGTGTTTTTATTGGAGATAATGAACGGAAAAAGGGGCAATTCCTTCAAAGAAAGCGGGGAAGAATACTAAAAATTTTTCAAATCTCTTGGATTTTATTTAAAACTCAACCACATTTATTCAAGATACAAATTTAAAAATACAGGACTTTAAAAAGAAGGCCAAATGTTGAGACGCCACACCCACGAGTATCCAACTCCTAGTGCTTGTAGTGAGTGAGATGGTTGATCATTTCGTATAGCCACTTGGGTTGATCGTGGGGAGCCATGTGGCCAGCATTGCGCACCATGATCTCCACCAAATGCCCGGCGTGCTTCACATATCCAGCCACCTCGCCATCGATGCGCCAGATCTCTCGAGGAGCCACCTTGTATTTGTCAGAGCCCGGGAACTTGAGGTGCTTGAGGTAGTTGCGAGTGAGAGGATATGCCACAATGATATCCAATTGGCCGCTGTAGATGCACACAGTGTAGTGGGCCAGCAGTTCGGCAATCCAGGGAGCCACACTGTCCATTACGTCCTTCTTTAAGTGGATTTCCACCTTGTTTTCCTTATCCAGATCGTGGAACGGCTTATTGCCCACATGGATGGCTCGACGAGTAGCGCCCGCCTGCAAGAAGTCGCCCAATCCGGCGCCATCGTCGTCGTGCGTCTTCAGGTAGTTGTAGTACCAGTTGTAACCCGTAAGGTTACTAAACAGGGAGCCGTTGGTTAGATCCCCGTTGATCAGTGAGTCGAACACGTCAAAGGCACACTCCATGTCATGCTTCTCGATGCAGGCCGCACCCTTCGCCTCGGCTTCGTGGAATTGCAGCAGACCATTGTCATCGATCAGACCCAATTGGTAGAGATAGTCGCCGTACTTGAGCTGGTGTAGCGGATCCGAGAGTCCGTTACCGATGGCCACACCCTTGAGCGGCACATAGACGCGCGTCTCGATGGCATTCTGCACCTTGTGGATGTGGTAAGCCAGGGCCGGCACATACTTTCCGGCATAGGACTCGCCTGTGACCCAGAACCCTGTAGAGTTGCTCCATTCAAATAGCTCGTACAGCTGCATCACGGCCTCGTGAAGATTGCGGCCTACATCCTTCTCGTTTTTGGCGTAACCCGCGTCCTTATCAGTGAAACTAAAGCCGGTGCCCACGGGATTGTCGATATAGATGAGATTGTGTGTCTTGCTCCAGGTGCAGTTACGCCTCTGCGGTTTTCCATGGCTGTCCAGCTGAATGGGACCGTTTTCAGTGAACAAACCGAACAGGGAAGAGGCTCCTGGGCCGCCCTGAAGCCAGAGAACCACAGGCGCATACTCCGGCTCCTGCTCGGCAGGGAAGTACCAGAAGAACATGTTGGAGTTGTAGCCGGGATCCACTGTCAGGTAACCGGAGTAGCTCTCCACGCCATGAAACTGCGAGCCAGTGACGCGGGCCAGCTTTTGCACATCCGCCTTGGCCATGGAGGCATTGTTGATGAGCGGCGTGAGGAACAGAGGCTCTCCAGGATCGACGCCGTCTTCGAAAAAGCGGTATCGCGGATACGGATTGATGAAGCTCCTTCTGTAGGCAGGGCGCTCCCCTTCTCCCTCGGCACTGCATATGGCGACTATGGCCGCCGCAATTAAAAATGCGCAATGAGTTGCAATATTCATCGCTCGGCTGTTCTGCTTGAACTGAAGAAGAGAGCGAAATGTCAGCGATTGCTTTGCTTTGTTTCAGCGCTGAAGGGTTTACGCCCCGACCTACTCACCGATCGGCCGATAAGAGTATTTAGTTTTTATATAAATAATCACAGTTCTTGCAGTTTGTCTCTTTTTCGCAGAGCCGGCAGAAATACGTCGACTACGCAACGGATTATTTTCAGTGTAGCCGTAGCGGTCGGTAGGCAGGGTTGCCAAGATCTCCAAAAATAGCAGCTGTGATTTAACTTGGATTTTTGACCAACTATTGAGTACCGTATATATATTAATGGATTTTTTTTTTTAATTTAATTTAATTAGAGACGGCTTCATTCCTGTGATAGGAAACAAAAAGAACGAATACGACAGCACTCGTTTCTAACGATTATATCGATAATTTTGGCCTTTTTTGCTTATCGATGGGTGTTTTTGACAAATTACCACCACTATGATCAAAAGTACCAAATGGCAAATTCCTAAAACTTCTCTCTTTCTGGAGAATTCAAGTGTCATTCACTGTCCCATCGCTTGAAATCGTAAGTGCAGAAATTATCCTGATCTGGAATCCTATGCATTAGTTGGCTATGTCGTAAACCCTATTTTCTAGTATTCGTTTGTTTTACATTAATTAAGAATAAATTCCTATTGGGGCTGAAATTTAGTGCGTGCTGAAAGAAATACCATCGACGATTGCCAACGATCTGGCAATACCCCGGCCTGTTTGCGTCAAAATTTTTGTAGAAGCAGCTGTCTTGACCAGCGCCAAACGGAGTTTGAGCAACAATATTACACAGCAACATTAACATGTCACTCGGCGACACAATCGACTACATCACCCTGGGCAATCCTGTCAGCAAGATGGTCATCTCGGGCGGATCCGCCATTCTCCGCAGTATGGTAAACGTCCCGGAGTTCTAGGCTTCCAGGCCCCAGGCACTAATTATCATTTTTCGCTTCCAGGGATTGCGTCCAAAGCAAGTTTCAGTGCATGATATGGCCTTGCCGTTGCAGCCGTCCGTGCATCACTACGTGACTCCGCACGCCTCGATGTATTGCCTCGCCGGCAGTCATTACCATTTCGTGCGTCTAGCCGGGATTGGCGGAGCGTCGGCCATTTTCATGGGCGCCTACTGCAAGTACGTACTAAAGGATGTCGGTGACCCCAAGGAGCAGATGGACTCGCAGGCCTTCGCCGATGTTGCGAATCGCATTCACTTTATGCACTCTTTCGCCTTGATGGCCTTGCCACTGGCCCACTACCCAGTTCTCGTAAGTTGAACCCAAGAAAGAACAGTTGCACGAATGGCAAAATATATACACAATCAAAAAAGGAAGCCAACTTCGGCACGCCGAAGATTGTACACCCTTGCAGATGGATCATTGAAAATCAAAAATTATACAATGATCCAAGTAAAAAATTTTTATCTCAGGGTTCATGCAAAATATGTTTCAAAATAATTGATTTGAATTCATTCATATCACTTTCCTATTCATTTATATAACCTTGGCCGAGAATATTAAAAAAATCTCATAACCGAAAACACGACTATACTCTTCTAATAGTTTTCAACTTGCTAAACTCGAATCTGGTTTCAAAAAAGTTCCTATATGTCAGGTTTTCAAAATATTCAAACTCAAAAGTTCACAAAATTCCGTTTTTGAGTTTTTTTGAGGTGCTGTAACTTAAAAACAGATTTTTTTCCCAAGATGATCGACACGGCACCTGAAAGTAATGTTCTTGTCCTCCATAATAGGATTTTAAAATTTGTACACATATTTTTTTGACTCCGAAATATCGTCTGTTGAACTTATATCCGTACTTTTCTATACATCTCTGAGTGTGGTCATATAAATTCAAAGGACGATATCTCGGAGACCCAGAAAGATTTTTCCAAAGCTTTAAAACTTTTAAAAACTAGATTTTTTAAACTTTTGAGTTGAAATATTTTGACCTTTTTCGAGGTCAGCAGGTCGAAAACTATTAGAAAAGTATAGTTTGGTTCTTGGTTCTGAGATGCTGTCGGCCTGTGTAATCGACCGATTTCAGTAGAAATGGGAGAAGATATGATTTTATAAATGCAATGGATTGAAAACGTTCAGCAAAGTTTTAAATAGCTTTAAAACATAGGTACAATGATATTCGCTTGATTTGTCCACCCCCCAAATAAGCCCAACATTATAAAATCATTCTGGATCGTGTTTGGTTTATTTGTAAAGCTTTTGTTTGATGGTTTTGTTGTTTACATAAACTCTGTGTAAAGTTAGATCTCTGAACGGAATTTATAACAACTCGCGTTACTCTCGAATCGAAATCGAAACTCCAACAATCGTATAATTGACATCCTGCTTAGCTATTCTAATGCGCTGATTGACATTACAAAAATTGAGCTATGAATGAGTTTGGTTTCTGCTTCTAGCTTCCTTTCTATATATATTTTTGTATATATATAGATATATATATTTATGTATAATAGGTATGCGTACGTTTATGTATATTCATGATGTATATGAAGTGTTTTCAAAGCTAAAGCTAAATGTTCAACAACCACTAATTGCAGCTTACAAAGTAATTTTCAATGCCACACACGATACACTTGTACACTTGCATTAATTGGGTTAATTCTTAGTTTTTTTTTTTTGTGATATGGAGCAGGTTCATAGCTGATATGGGTTCGGGGTTTGGGTAGGAATTTTCTTAATTTTTCTCTTTTTCAATATTAAACATTTGTATTTAAAAATGTACCAAAAAGGCATAGATTCTTCTGTTTCTTGTTTTGCTATTATTTTGTAATTGTTTTTTCGTTTATCAGCCTTATTCGATAAGTAAAATATGGAGCCTGTTTTGCGCCCTCTTTTTGTTCGGGTTAAAGCCAACAACTAAAGCTAACATCAAAATATGCACACAAAACTCCGTTCGCCTTCGCTACGCTTTGATCTTAGAATATACTATGACTAGGGGGCCTGTTCCTGATTATTCTTTGTTTATTTTAAAGGAAATCATCGTATTTTATTCTCTAAAAAAGAATGTACAAATGTTCGGGTTAATACATTGAGCACTTTGCTTGCATCTTAAGGTTTTCGATATAATTTTTGCTGTTACACTATAAATTCTTTGGTATGTTTGGCTCAGGTGTTTCTTTTAGTTAATTTAGAATCCTAAAATCGGGTTTGCTTAAAATCCAACATAAAAGTTAATATTGGAACAGGCCTGCTTGAGATGTTTTGTGTATTTGTGAATATTCTGAATAAAGGTGCCCACTTTCTCTCCACAGACTGGCACATTGATGACAACGGGCACGGTGCTATTCAGCGGCTGCATGTACTACCGCGCCTTAACCGGAGAGAAGCGGCTGCAACCGTACGCGACTGTTGGAGGATTCTGCCTAATGGCCGCGTGGCTGTCCCTGGTCTTCTAAGTTAAGGTGGAGCGCAGATCGACTTATTTATATCTTATGTATAGCACATACCGAACAGCTATGTCGTCGGGGGGCAACTAAAGCTAAGCCAAGTTAAACATACATATATCAGCTAGAAATGATAGATACTTTTGTCCGCGTTACTATAAGTGCGCTGGCAGTAATATTATTCATATTATAATAAATATTGTTTAGTTTTAGTTTTAAAAGTGAACTCTAGGAGGGCTTTGCAGCTAATGGAAGATACTTTTCGAGTTAAATGCGTACAATTTCTTAGAGTATATAACAGTTTGCGCCAAATGTGAAATGTGAAATAAAAACGTTAATGGATTAACAAAAGAACCAACCGAGCTGTTACATTTATTGTATACCTGTACATTAATAAATTACTATAAAAAACACACATATATTAATACTAGGCGTAACATTTCATAGAATTCCTCATCTCTTTTTTTGTGATTTTGTTTTTGTTTCGATTTTAGTTTGTTTTTAGGGATTGTTATTGTCGTTTTACTGGAACACATAATACAAATGCAATGCGACCTTTTGAAGGCCACTGCAAAAAGTTCAGCTAAAATTAATTATTGCACAATTTTCATTACACTTCTTTCTATTCTTTCAAGGTATAAAAACATTGGTGACGTTCACCAGCACAGCATGTCATCATTACTCTACAAAATCGAACCAGGAGGGGGTTTATTGTCGATACTATGATCTTTCGGAAAACAAAACCTAAGGATCACTGATTGCACTGTGCTGGTGGACGCCGCCATATACTCCTCCAACTTCAGCTTATTGTCTTGCTGTTTGATTTCCCATCGTTTGTTTCTTAGTTTTATGCACCTGATAACTAACAATTAATTTGATTTGTACATTAAAATTGTAAAAAAAATTCCTCGGCGGCTGCTCAGTGCGGATGTTTGCTGCTGCTGCTGCCGCCGCTGCTACTGTGCTATCCTAATAACTTCTGCTTCGAGGCCTCCGCAAAGAGGAAGGTCTTCTGGATGCCCGCATTGGCCGCTGGATGATTCGTAATTGGTTCCAGTATCTTAAGTATGTAGTCTTTGAAGGCCTTCGGAACGGCGAAATGTCAAGAATCCTTCTTCAGCCGCAGGTTCTCCTCATGGGCCTGTAAATCAAAAAGTAAGCCAAGTTCTTTAAAATCTAATCAGAGTTTACCCACCTTTTGTGCGACCTTGAGCAGGGCATCGAATGTGGAGTCGCCCGTCTGCTTTACCATGCTGTGGAACACCTTCTGCTCGCTGGTGGTAAGCAGTTCGAAAGGCGAACCGAACTCCACTGCCCTGCCGGCGTCCATGACCAAGACTTTGTCGGAATCCATTACCGTGTGCAGGCGATGCGCTATGGTGAGCACTGTGCAGTCCTTGAACTTGTTCCTAATCGTCGTCTGGATGAGAGCATCCGTCTGCGGGTCCACGTTGGCCGTGGCCTCGTCCATCACCAGGATTCGATTCTCTCGGAGGATGGCCCTGGCCAGGCAAACCAGCTGGCGCTGGCCCACGCTGAAGTTGGTTCCGCCCTCGGAAATCTTGCTTTGCAAGCCACTGGGCAAATCGGCCACCACATCCTTCAGCTTCACCTCCTCCAGGGATTCCCACAGCTTGGCGTCGCTGTACTCGTCAAAGGGATCCAGGTTGTAGCGCATGGTGCCCGAGAAGAGCACCGGCTCCTGGGGAATAATGGAGATCTTGCTGCGCAGATCGTGTAGTCCCAGATCGTTGGTGTCGCGCCTATCGATCATGATGGCGCCCTCGTTGTAGGACAGCCGGAATAGAGCGTTGATCAGCGAGGACTTGCCAGCACCAGTGCGTCCCACGATGCCCACCTTCTCGCAGCCTTCGATGGCAATGTTAAGGGATCGGAGCACGTAGTCGGCCGCCTTGTCGGGGAAGTATTTCAGCGACAGGTTGTCGAACACGATCTTTCCGTCCTCTGGCCAGTCCTTTGGCGGCTTCTTCTTCGGCTGCGACTCAAAGTCGCCCTCCGGCTCCAGATCCTCGTACTCCACAACGCGCTCCACTGCCGTCATTGTGTTCTCCAGCTCTGCCGACTGTCGCATGCCCCACTGCACCATACCGGTCATGCCCATGGCCTGGGTGATGGCCAAGCCCACATCTCCACCGTTTTCCGGGGAGAACAGGAAGAAGCTCAGTGTGATAACGGCGATGTAGACGACGCACACACAGTCCAGCCAGTAGCCGAAGGCTCGGCTCGTGGCCAGGAACATGTAATAGCCGGAGCTGTGCATGTCCTGGTAGTTGTCAAACTCCGCGATCAATTCCTTCTGCGCTCCAAACGCACGGATGGTGGCCAGGCCGTTAAGGGAGGCACTCAAATGAGAGTAAATGGGTGATCGGGCTGTGGCGGGAGAGGGTATTAAAAGGTATAAATAAATAAACAAATAAATCAATAAATATAATTAAAACTTTTCCACTTACTGACAGCTTCGAGGCGCTTTACATCTCGGGACGTGTTCAGATAAAAGACTCGCAGTATGTAGAAAATGATGACCAGGAAGACAGTGGCCAGGATGTACCAGACATTGACGATGCACAGGACGACCACGATACCCACGATGGCGAGGAAGATCTGCATCACGTCCATCATCACGGAGGGAAGGATCTCGTCCACTTGTCCCAAGTCCTTCGAGAAGCGGTTCAGGATACGACCAGAGGGGTTCGTGTTGAAAAAGTGCATTGCCGCCCGGGTAACGCCCTGGAACATGGTGTTGTGCAGGGTCGTGGAGCTGCGCATGGCGAGGTAAAAGAAGAGCATACTCCGAACCAGGGAGAAGACGATCACGGAAACGTTGATGCCGGTGAAATAGTAGATATCTACGGGGTCCGTGTCTGCGTTGATGCGGGTTTCGGGGAAGGCGCGTCGCAGACGGGCCATAAATGTATCCCGCTCGGCCTCGCCGTTCTTGTTGACCCTAAAATTCATTCATTAAATCGTTAAAAATAATTAATTCATAAAAAGGTTAAGGAAAACTAACCAGTATGATAGGAAGATGTCACCACCAGAGGCCAGTACCTGGGCACCGATACAGAAGAAGGCAAACACAATAAACAGTCCATAGCCATTGGCCCCAAAGTACTTCTTGTAGAGCTTCATTCCGATGCGACCCTCCACGCGAGCCTCCTGCGTCTGCATGGGCGACTCCGCTGCCAAGGATTCGGCGGTGGACTCCATGGATGAGATGCTGCCGTGTCGGTCTCGCAACTTGCTATTCTGCCGTGAAAGGCTCTTCTTGTCCGCCGCATCGCCGGCGCCCTCGTCCTTCTTGCTGGGATCCGTCAGCATTTGGGCAAAGTCCAGACCGCTCTTGCACATGGACTCGTAGGTGCCCATGGCGCTGATCTTGCCCTTGTCCATGATGACAATGACGTCGGCCTGCTCCAGGAACTGCAGTTGATGGGTCACCAGCAACACGATTTCCTCCCGCAGGAATCCTCGCATGCACTGGTCGAATAAGTGGCGGCCGACGTGCGTGTCCACGGCGCTGAGGGGATCGTCCAGCAGGTAAATATCCGCCTTCCGGTAAACAGCTCGTGCCAAGCTAATGCGCGCCTTCTGACCGCCGGAGAGTGAGGCTCCTCGTTCACCCACAATGGTCTTGTCCGCATACGGCAGCAGCTCGAAGTCCCGCTCCAAGGCGCACTTCTTCACCACGGTGCGATAGCGGTGCTTGTCCATGGGCAGGCCAAAGAGGATGTTCTGGCGCACGGTGCCGGTGAAGAGCCAGGGTTCCTGGGAGGCGTAGGACAGGGTGCCGTTGACCTTCACTGATCCCGAGTCCGGATTCAGTTCACCCAACACAGCCTGAATCAAGCTGGATTTGCCGGAGCCCACTGGCCCAATGACAGCGACCAATTGGCGGGGCTTGAACTTCAGGGAGATGTTGTCCAGGGTGTTGTCGGTGCTCTTCTGATCCCACTTGGCCTTCAGCTTGCTGATGTTGATACTATGCTCCGCTGCGCTGCTGCGCCGGCTATCGGGCTTAAGAACTCCAGTGGACTGGGCCATAACCGGATCAGCGATAAGGCCCGCCTTGCCCAGCTTCTGCTCGTCCAGATCATCCGACTTGTCCCGCACCTTGGTCTCCTCGTGCAGCATGAAGGTCTGGATACGCTTGATTGACACCAAGAGCTCCGCGAACTGCGAGATGCCCATGGGGAAATAAACGGTCATGGTGTTGCGCAGGATATTGTAGTAGGCGGTAATCACGAAGGCCTTCTCGGCTGTCAGCAGCTTTCCCAGCAGCACAAAGCCCACCAGGCTCACAAACACAGAAATCCTCGTCACAAACATGATGAAACTCTGCAGCGTACCTCGGATATAGTTGACATTCCGAATGGCGTTCATCTCCTTGGTGCGCACATAGTTGATCATTTTGCTGAATGGGATCTCCCAGGCGTACATCTTGATCACCTGGATGCCCGAGATGATCTCGTTCATCATGCGCACTCGCTCATCCGTTCTCAATGCGGTCTTTAATCGCAGCACCGACGTCTTCTTGCCCAGATACGCCTGCAGGGGGATAAACATCAGCATCACGGCCACGCCGAAGAAGGCGGAGATCCCGATCTGTAAAGGAAAGAAGTTTCCTTTAAGTATCTAAGCTTAAGTGTCTTGCAGGTAAATCTATACTCTATATATAGGTTCTAGCTATAATTAAATTAGTATATATTTTCTTTTCATAACAAGCAACTTGACTCGAGTTCAGGAAGCTTTGTTCTTCTCTGAAGTGGTAAACAGTGCAGATAGATAACCTACCTCTCTGTACATGAGATATGTGATAATGCCAATCTCCACGGGGCCCAGCCATAAATAATTCATGTGGATGACGGAGACATCCAGCCGGCCCACATCGTTCGAGATGAGATTGACCACCTGACCGATGGTGGTGTCGCCCAGTGCCGTTCGGCTCAAGCGGAGCGCCTTCCGATATATCATGCCTGTGGGGCGATCATTATTCATGTGTCACAATAAAGAACCATTCCCTGCTCCAGCTCCAGCCCCAACTCACTTGTCATGGCAATTCTGGCCTTCATGCCGACGTGGAACATGCCCAGCATGTACGGATGCATGAAGAGCACGTTGAAGGCGCTGGTCAAGATCACGCCCAGGGCGTAGAGATAGGCCTTTGTCTGGTTATCGCCCTCTTGGTTGGCCGTGTCCGCATAGTAGGCCACCAGGCGTCCCAGGAACAGCGGCTGGGTAACTCTAGAGGAGCAGGGATAATAAATGAATAAATCATCTGGAAATCTGCCAGTGGGCGGGGCCAGGGCAGCTTACCGGAAACCGATCTCCAAGATAAAGAGCACAAGGCCTAGGAGTGCCAGGCGCCAGCCGAACACGTTCATCGAGGCCTTCAGCAGGCTGGGGGTCTTCTTCTTCTTGCGCTTCTTCTCCACCTCCTTCTCCCACGCCGCGCTCAGCTTGCTGCCCAGGTGATCTGGAAAGCGTAGAGATTGAGATATCAACAAAGTGCACCCAGCCCCAGTGAAGGCAATAAATTATTTCTGACGACGGCAAAATATGGTCTGGTTGGGATCGCCCGAGTTGGCGATGCCAAGATGAAATGCGTTTGAAGATGCTTTTTGAAAACAAACAACCAGGAATAGAGTTCAATTGTGTGAACGCTCATTTACGTTGAATTATAATGCATTTCCTTAAACCAATTAAATTGTTCATAATCTATTTGATCAAATTTGGCAAGTGTAGATAATCTGGTCCAAAAATATGTTCAGATATATATACAACCACGGATACCGTGTTCTATTTTTGATCTCATTCTTTCAACTGGCTGTGAAATACCTCTTATCATTTTATGATACCCCTTAACAGGTAGTATAAAGATTTGTAAGAGGGTTTTGTGTTAAATCCATATAATTACTATGTGTTTGGTGATAAAGATAAAATGCTGAGTTGGTATAGTAGTTTATCAGAGCTTTTGCGTACTCGAGGTCTATAGTCTGCTTTAGTTTCAATACACACAAAACATATGTAGATCATTTGTCAGAAGACAAGTGCAGCAGATTTTCTTTATAAAGACTGTTTCGCTCTTAGTTCATAGATCAGGTCACAAAGAATTCTGATTTGGGTATTTCAATGTTTTGGACCATCCGCATGAGTGTTTCTTTTTACCCTTTCGAGTTTTAATTAAATTTAAGTCATCTTAATGAAAGCATCCTCGGATCCCCAACACTGTATTAGTGAAAGGCAACCCAGAATTCATGCTGTCACATACGCCATGTTCAGAAATACACAGGTTTAAGTATAGAAGGTTGCGCTACTGTAACTGAGGAGTACTGAAGTCAATTGCTATATCATTGCAGCCGTAACCAAGGGCCATAAATCCAGGGAATTGTCAATGGAAGTGCTTCGGTTCGACCGTGAATTATGGCTGGCAACAAACGCAAATCCCGGTCAGCTGCCAGCTGCAGTTACTCCAATCGATCTTATCGGCCGGGAGATTCCCCTTTCCTCCGATTGATTCCGGCACTTCCGCACTAAAGCCTTGAGGGCTTAGATAGCACACCGATTAGGAGGAAAGCTTAAGCTCCTCAGTCGCCATTGTTGGCTCTCATTTATATATATATATATATTTGCCCAGATATGATGTCTATGCTATTATTGTTTGCATTGCATAAGTCCCACGGCTCGATCCACTCAATACAGTATCTCTAGGTGGCCATTTATATTAAGTCTATAAGTAAATAAGCCTGAGATAGCTAATTGCGTATATATCGGAGGTGTTGGCAAAGCGTTATCAATTATATTCGGCAGTAAATTCAATTAATTGCGGCAAGCGGACGCTGTCAAAGATATCGGAGTTGTCAAAGATTTGAATGTGGAAATCAAAGGTCTAAAAGTGACAGAGATTGGATATCATTGACATCGCCCTCTCTGTGGATCGTATAATTCAATGAATGATGGTGCAAAATGTGCGTATCCACGGGCTATCTTATCGCCCGGATTATAGTTCCGTTTGAAGATCTCAATGAACGAGTAATGCCATATAGCAATAAGCCAGGCGTGAGTGATATGCGGGGAATCTAATCGCCACTTCCCCATTTGAAGAAGAGGAGAGGGCCCTCCAATGCTCGCCAGATCCTTCGAGGCTTGGACAAACGGAATAACCAAAAGCTGTTTCGGTCAGCGAAGGTGGACGCATGCTAAGCCGTATCTAATCGCAATGGTCGGGCGCCTTGAAGTGTCTGCCGGCCACTTCATTTGGGGAGTGTCTGAATGCTATAGATAGTGTGGTAAATATGCCGCTTTGCTGATTATATAAATTACACGGCCAGCAAGCAGCAAGGAAGCGACTGGGACTGTTCGGGTACCAGGGATTTCACACGCGACTAATGTCCATCTTCAGAACCCACTTTAGCGTTGGACAAAGGGCAGTGAAATCGAAACTCGATCATTGCACCTGAGGACGTGGTGGAAAGCGTGTCCGACCCACTTATTAATCACCTGCACCTATGGCCACCCACGTTCCATCTCGTTAGATCTATGAGCACATGACGTCAGGTACGGCTTAATCTCAGTTACGTGCTGATAAGGGCAAACTCCTTGAAACTAAATGAACTTATCGGAGGTACTGGCTCAGCGATTTCCATTTAATAATTCAATTAATTTGATTATCGACTGGCCAGCAGATATAGCCATAAATTATCTTGGGCCCGAGATCCCAGCCCCTCACTTATTATGCAAGGCACGCCGCCGGCCAAAAGGTCTGCTCTTTCGGGTACTTTAGCACTAAAGCGCTATTACACATCTTTTTTGGGTGAACAATGGAGGAGGAGTCCCATCGAATCCAAGCAAAAACTCACCTGATTTATGCTCTTGCAGGGCCCTATATAAATCGCTTTCGTCCAGGGTCTTCTTGCGTCCCTTGAAGAATGTGGGCATGGCGAAGCTAAAGGTTTATAAATAATCATAAGATTAATAGTCAAGTAAAGTAAAGCATGTAGTGTATTATGGATGCTTACCAAAACATCAAGGATGAGAAGATGTTCGACGACTCGCGCGGATTCTCCGGCAGTTCATCGGCTTTCATTGACTGCATTTTGGTCGTGTGTATGTACTAACTCTATCAATTTCCTAGGACATTGGTCGGGTCTGTGTCCGGGGTGCCGGTTACGCTATTAAAAAAAGGATAAAGCCATAAATCAGACAGAATAGATTAGTAAAATGTTTGATTTGTTCCAATCCCACAGTGTACCCGGTCAATGATTCGATTCTAAAGATTGTCGACGCACAATGACTCCGTGCTTCTGTTCTTTTATTATTTCAGCTATTTTTATTATTGGTTTGTTTTCGTTTGGCGCGATAAAAGCTACGTGGTTAACATGGCCTATATATGATTTTTGGTTTTAATCAAATTGAAGCACACGAATTTTCATGGGATTACTGGAAAAGATTGAACCGCAGACTCACAGACAATGAGTTTTGAAATTGAGCCAAAAATCACTTCGAAACTAAGTCACTCCATTTTAAAAGATTTAAAGTGTTTACAATTAATGTTGAAACTTTAGAAAATTAAATTTAACCATTTTAAAATATATCTCGGGTCACAAAGACGTTGTTCGGTGTCACTTTTTCGTTATAGAATTCGTCAATTTAAGGAATCCTTTGGATCTTTTAGTTTTGTTACCGTTAACTACTAGCATTCACTTTTCCACTTAAGGCAGCACACTCTTAGTAATGGGAAAATCCTCCAAACTGACAACTCACGGTAGCTTTCCACCTTGCGTGGATAAGTCCGGCAGCTTCTCGCGTCAAATTATGGCGATCGCCAGGTGCGAGTGGCCCTTATATAGGCGCCGGGACAGAACCTTACTCTCTTTCTTTCTCTCTAATCAAGAGATCGCCGGAGAAGGAGCGAGAGCAAGCCGCAGATAAACGATGCGAGCAAGAGCAACGGCACCCACACCAGTGCACGAGAGTTCTTTGAGAGCGGGAGAGCAGCTGCTCCTCCTCTCTTGGAGCTACTGGTGTGCTCCGCTCCGTTATCACTTGGAGCTCTCTCTCCCCCTGCTCCGCCTGCCTCCACTTGTTTATTGTTTATATTCGCCCGGGGCGCACCTTTGTTGTTACCTTCAGGTTACGGACGCAGCAGGCTGTGGATGCGACGGATGCGGAAAACAAAGTGCGAAGGAAAAACTAAAAACTCCAAAAGTGACGGCAAATCAATAAGACAACAAATGGGACTTCCTATTGCAATGCTTTATTCTTGTGCTGGGCGTCTCTCTGCCTCTCTCTGCCAGGCTACCACGGGACTCGGCGAACGGATATAAAATAAAAACGCGTTTTCCTATTTGTTTTGTGCTGAATTTAAAAAATTTGTGCAGAGAAAAACATAAAAACGTTAAACAAGTTCCAGTGCGTGCGCGTCAAATCTGCGCAGAGATGCAAGCGGGCTGTCAGAAGGAAAATAGGCAGATACACAGTCACACTAGAAAGTATTCGTGCACGAACGTGGTTTTGCGTGATTAGGGAATAGAACTGTAGAGCACAATGAAAGGAGACTTGAATATTTAACATATTGTTTTAACAATAATATTTATTTGTAATTATTACTGTTTTAAATTTTTAAAACTACTTAGCTGCACTTTTATTTATTAAGCATCATCTGTGAGCTGATTGTTTGCTAATAAATTTCTTTAAAAGAAAAACTACCCTGTTTTTCAGTTCATTTAAATACTTTAACAAGATTTACCGAATTTTAGCTTTTAAACCAGTGAGAAATGCTAGTTTTGTAAGCTTCAAGAGTCGTTGCTCGCGATAATGTAGTAAGCATACTCCCCCGGATCGTCCTCTGTGGGCAGGTACAGAAGCTCTTCAGAAACCTTTTCTTCCGCCGGCGCATACTCGATGATATCGCAAAGATTTTCTTGGACAATGGGGTCTGCCTCCTCTAGGTCCTGCAACTTGGCCAGATGCTTTCTAGACTGCACGTGGCGGACGAAGCAGAATTTTCTGGCCGTCTTGTAATCACAGGCTGTGCACTCAAACGTCCCTCCATCGACAGAAATATAGTTGTCGAGTTCCCTGTCGATCTCCACAGATAAGGGCGAGAATTCTTCGAGCGCCGTTTCGTCCACTCCTTCCACTCCCTCATCCTCTTCCAGCGGTGCAAACTCGATGAACTCGCTTTCATCCGCAATGTTCTGCATGTTCTGCATGTGCTGGGGAGTCTTGTTGTGCCGCGCCATGTGTATTTTTTGGGTGGTGCTGTAATCGCAGAGCACGCAAGTCAATAACATGCTGCCTCTCTCACTTACTGTGCACAGCGCTCGTTCTGTTGGCTCTAGGCTTTTCATATTCGCAGGTCCTGCCTGGTTCTCTTCCTCTTCTGCCGCCTGCTCTCTTCGTATGTGGCGCACCGATCGGACGTGCCGAACAAAGCAGAACTTCTTGGCAGTCGTGTAATTGCACAGCTTGCAAGAAAACGGCGGCCGGTCAATGTCTGAATCAGAGTCCTCCGAACAGTAATCGTAGTCCAAGTGTTTCATAGAACGTTTATGGCGACGCATATCCCTCCGCCTGTCCGTCTGGTAGGTGCAGCCGTTGATATTGCACATCAGTCGTTTGGTCTTCCAAGGCGGTGCCTCCTCCTCATCGACGAGCGGTTCGATCTCAATAACTATAAGGAACAATGCAATCTATATTCACATATGTACATAGATCGCTGACATTTAAGATACTCACTTTCCGTTCCATTATCGTACATATAATCAAGGGAATCAACCTGCGACATTTTGATGTCTTGAAACCAAAACAAATTCCAATTGTTGATTAGAGCTGGGAAACTATCGATGGTACTATCGAGGTATCGAATTTTTACCTTTCTGAGCCA
>JAEIIH010012699.1:0-33737 GCA_018904745.1 Drosophila orosa
AATCAGGAAGTGAATTTTCACCCAATCTTTCCATCCAATTTATCTTTTCTCCAGTAATAGTCATAGAAATCTGTTCAATTTGCTCAGCTCATTATGATGTGTGTTCTCGCAGCCGCTACAATAACAATACGGAATTGCTTGAGGTGTGAAATAAGTGCATATTGATAATCGAACGATCTTTTATTGATCTATCAACGGGCCTGGTCTGTGGGGAGGTTCATTCAATCAGGCGTTGAGTGCAGTTCATTGAACCAGGGAATGGGAAATCCAAAGTTCGAACTCCAAAATTAAAATGTATCCGAATTCCTGGCACGCTTCTGAGCTGCTTTAAATTACCCACATATTAAGCACGTAGTGAGTGGATCATCAGGGGGAGACAAGAGGAGAGAGGCCTTCGAAGACACCAATAATAAAATCGACTCCAATGGCTGTCACGCTCTGACAATAATTAAAATGTCAGAAAATATGCCTGTCAAATCGCAGGCATTTTCGGAAGGTGCTCGATTGAGTTATGTTGTTGGGCTGGGTTCTGGGCTTCCTTGTCATCGATGGACGGATCGATGGGACCGTAACTTGGACAGGGATCTCTCCGGCAACCGTTAAGGGGGAGGGCGCTCAATTTATGCAAATGAGACCTTCATTTTCTCCGAGACAAACCCGACACACGACGGCTTTGGTAATGTCGAAATTTATGTGCAGGCCCTCAATAAAATTTGGAGTTGACAAAAAAAATGAAATAGTCACCGGGTATTTAAATAAATCCATGCATATATGTATGGAATTGCCTTTTATTATATTTTTAATTATGCTGACAAAAAAGTGTGACGTTTTGGCGTGACACTTTATGAAAATTTACGATCACTTTTGTGGTTATTTAACATAATATGGTATGCCAGCCATCAATGGTCGTAAAAAAGATATCTCTGGGAATATCTCTAAGCGAGGCATTATCCGCTTTGTCTGGACCTCGAGCCCCTCGAGCATTCACTACCGTGCCACGCCGTCTTTTGTGGACTTTTGTATGGCATATAGCTCGCCTAATTTATGATCGTGGGCAGCGTATTTTGACAATTTGATTTGAATCGGAGGCGAGCATATCAATCAATGGCGACTTCAGCATATGTATGCCTCTTCCCCGATCCAGATGACAATGAAGAGTTAACAGTCGCTGTCTATTAAAGCCCAATTAGTGGCGCTTTATTGAGTTGTCGTTTGGCCGGGTAATAAATCTTTGACAAGAAGCTGCGCCGCCTGCACTCGACTAGATAAACGGCGATAAATCAAACCGTGGGCGGTATGATAAGCCGATCTGCTTAGCATTTGCAGGTGATTGCTTTTTTTATTCCGGGGGAAAAATGCCAGCGGAGCTACTTATGCGACGGGAAAGCGGCGGCGACAGTTCCCACCCCAAATTTTCGGCCGAAGAGATTGCAATCCGTATCTATTCCGGGATTCCGGCATCTCAAATTAGCACCCATCCACAAACAATCGCTGGAGTGCCAAATTGAATTCACAGTTGGCTAAACCTAGCACTCGCACCCTCTCCCCGTCCATTGTGTGTATTTTCTTTCGATAATCGAAATGCATTTTTGTGGATGGATGGAAAGGGGAGGGAAAGGATATCCTGCAACCGAATACCTTATTGGCCAATTTCCGATAAAAGCAAATACGTAAAAGAATAAATTACAATCGCGTTGACAGCGCCGATTTCCACCACTCCAGGGGTTGTTTACCCGAAGAAAGCCCACAAAAATCCATTTTATCTTAGTGGGAAATGTTGCAATATTTGTGAAATGGCAAATCATAATGGAAAACGATGTCATATCGCCCATTTGAGATCTATTCCTGCTGATGATGGGCCTTGACACGACCAATTTAGATTGGAATTTCTCTTGCGGACATTCCACACGCGGTTGGATTCTGGCTTTCTCCCTGGGATACATTAGATTTATCAACGCTACCGTTTTCGGGTAATCGCTAGGCTTCGGCCTCCATCTGGGTCCAATTCATTAATGAAAAATGAACGCGGCTATTGAGAATGCCTTCATTTGATTAAATTAGACTAATAACGTGTAAAGTATGGGCAGTTTCCATTGTGCCATCGAGTGGCTAGGCCCACCAGAGGAGAGCCCGATATAAAAGCCGATTAGGTAAAAGTTTTCCAGTGAAAGTTCAACGCATTTGAATAACACCCTATGTGTGCGTTCTTACAAATTAATACAAGCCGCGGAGCGAAAAACAAACGAAGAAATTATGTTAAAAAATTTTGTAAGCGGAAAAAAGTTGTAAAATGTAAAAACAAACACATGTTAAAATTATGTTCGAAAAATGTCTTAAGAAAGATGTTAGAAAACTGTAAATTGTTTTGCATGAATAAAACGAACCGAACCACGCCCCCTTACCGCCTTGGAGTGCGTGACCAGTGACAGGCCAATTTCAGAGGCGCCCGCAGAGAGATTCCCAGTCTCCATTATCCCCAGTTCCCAGTCGCCAGCCCAGGTTTGTTTTTCCGCATTTTCTCGCTGGATGTTTTTGTGGCCGCGGCTTTTTCTTGTCCACTAAACAACCAGTTGGAGTGGAAATGAAATATGTAGATGAGTCTTTAATTAATTTGAGACACGACAAGACAAGTGGCGTCGTCTGTGGCTGCGTCTGCGACAGCGTTGTCTGCCTCCTGCCGCTCCAGCATTTCCCTCCCCACAGAGATCCCATCCCCACCTGATCCTCGCTTTTTAGGCCAAGAATCTAGTCTGTCGCAGTCGGAGGAGGTACCTGCTCTGCGGCAGGTGTTGAGTCATTTGGTTGACTGGCCATTAGAGTCTCCATTGATCACCGATCATTGATCGAGTGGCACGGGGCAGCTGAGGCTGTGACTTTGTAAGTAAGAGTTGCTGTTATTGGTATAGGTTATTGGTTGAATTAAGGAATTTATTATTGTTTAAAGCCTTGATTTATTCGTTGCCATTTTCTCATGCTTAATTAGTAGTTCTTTTTTCAATAAAACGTTTCATTTACCTCTGATAAAATCACTGAAAATACGCTTAAGATCCAGGGGAAACCTTCCCTTTACTACAGCATCTTTCCCCTCCCTTTTCATTGTCACACTCCTCGAACCCCGAACCCCGATCCCCGATTCATGTAGATCACTTATATGCAATGCCTTAGATCTCTGACCTCTGTGCCAAATATTTGCATTTGGCATTAAGGCGATCATAAATTTTAGAACCGAGCAGTCTACTAAAGCCGGCTCCGCTCCACTGCGATTCTGTGTCACCCGGCGGAGGCTGTCAACATTGTCGCCGTGGCCGAGAGATAAGGAGTGCAGTACGCTGCATTATCAGACCGGGTCCAGACCCACAGCCTAGTGGGCGTGTCCAGCGTCCTTATCCGTAGGCAAAGACAAGCAAGCCTCATTGTACATTCTCTCACTCCCATATTTGCCTATCGCCGGAGGCGTGGATTTAGCAATTTTACGACCCTTTTGCGAACAACATCAATTATTCGAATTTCCCGAATGATCCTAACCCATTTCGGCTATCTGGCAGTGTCAGCACAACAGACTACCACGAATCAATTAGCCAAGACGCACTCGTGCATATATTTTGTAAGTTACGCTTTTCGCTGATTTATGCAATGCTACAAATGGAAACTCTTAATTATAATTATTTGACAGACTCGCGGGGCAGGGAAATCAAACTTAAACTGTTATAAGTCGCATATATATTATTTAGCTGGCGTTGCCTGTCACAGCCGCGGTTGTCAAATTGTTAACCGTTGGACTCCGGCTGCCAAGTCGGCGGCACAGTCGCCCAGTTGCCCAGTTGCCCGGCCTGTCAGCGACGCTCCAGCGTCTGGTTAGACGGCATTTTTGTACAGAGTCGGAGTCGGAGCCACAAAAACAGAAGTCCATAAAACATTTTTAGCATGTGCAGACTGGCGGCTTTTAAAATATTCAATTTGGCCGAGGCGACAGATGCGGGCTGATGATCTGGTCGTGTCAATGGTTTGAGGTTTTCGCATTTTATGGCCCCAGAAATGATGGTCCATCGAACAAAGAATGACAAAGTTTTTCTAAAAGATTATTCTATGATTTGCACTGAGAAAAAGCTATTCTACTACTGGTATCTGAGAACAGAGAAAAGCCATCATAAATAAAATAAGATTTATATTCTGTAATTTCTATTACTTTTATATGCCTAAGGATTAAGTAAAAATGTGAGATACTTCTTTTTTGCGGCCTTCCTATACATATTTAGTGTCTTTTTGTAGGCATTATGCTTAAAATTTTTCAAATACAACTTCAGCTAAAAATGCTAGTAAACACGCAAAGTTTTTATGACTAATGAGGACTTATTTGAGACATCAACAAATATTACTGCAAAAGGAATAAAAAATACTATAAATCCTTATCCAAAAATATGGGTCTATAGCCAAAAAATACAACTTTTTTCCTGGGTTTATTTCTGTGTGCTAATAGCTCCCTAGCTCCGTGGAGTTCCCAACCCAGCCGTGACCAGATAAATTAAGCCGCAGTCAAAGTTCAAAGAGTTTTCCCCCTCTCAACGACATTTGACATGGCAAACGATTCGTTAGTTCCCGCCTCGCTGACACACATATTATGCAGTTCCCAAAAACTATGTGTCTGTAGTCAGCCAAAACGGAAGCCACCAAAACTGGAGCGTAACCAATGCGGCAGGCATCCAGAGGGTCCCACAGCCAAAGTGTCGCCTGTCAACTTTGGGGAATTGAAATGGGATGGGAAACGACTCTGACAATGGGCCTGCTGCATCCGTATTTTTAGCTGTCGCCAGCCCTCGAGACATTTGACATGAGAAATAACATTTCAATTAGTTGATCGAATGCTCGATTTGAGCTAAATTGCCATTGGGGAGCGAGGGGCCAGAAATGCTCCCTTCCTCCCGAAAGGGAGGCCGAGGAATGCCGCGCGTTGTGGGGATAGCTTCAGCTAATGCCTGCTCAAATGTTGATTCCCGGACACATTTGCAGCTGATCCAGATAGCACGTGCGAATGTGTGTGCGATATCGCAAAGTGTAATTCCAAATGGTATCTAACAGATACACGCGCCGCACGGAGCACCAGCGTTGAATGTTAATGTAAATGCATCCGCCGCCGTATTTGTGCGGGGCGTAAATAGTCCAGAGCGCGCTTAGTTGCGGTTGCAATTAATTCACAGTAAACAGCAAATGTTGCAAATAAATTAGCAGCGACAAAAAGTATCTGCAAGTGAAAACAACAGCCACGACAAAATCGAGTCTGAGCCGCATGAAGTGCAATTGAAGCCGCATGCGACACAGCCACTTTGCTTATCGCCAGCTAACATCGACTTTGGCTGCCAACGTCAATTCTTTGGCGATTCCTTTGGGTTTATTGATACCTCTTAAATCTAAACTTTATTATTATCTGTAAGGTAAAAAGGTGACTTGTGCCTTAGGCTAACTTGAGTTCTGTCGGCTGATAAAATCCTTATAACTCGAGACACTGAATTCCTATTTGTGCATTTTTAGGTGCACTTTTTGTAACAACTTAACGGTTCAGGTTGGTAGGTTAGGTTAGGTTTTAAGTGGGAACTTCACAAAAAAGTGTAGAATTCATTGGCTTATTAAGTACTTCAGAATACAACTTAAGGTCTTAAAAATTAATTAGTTCTACAAATAATGCTCCAACTGCAATTTTTTGATATACATTGCTCTTTAGAGGGTATGCCAATTTCGATGACTCAGTGCAAGGCTGAAATGCCATCGGAAAACGTCATAATTATCGGGGGTAGCTGGCTGAGTGGGCCGCCAGCTACAGCCACAGCTACAGGTACAGGGCGCGCGGATACAGATACAGATACAGATACACTTAATACTACGTTTGTTTGCCAGGCACAATGCAAAATATATTGACTTAGGTCAGTGGCTCATTGAACGCAAAATGCAAATTGTTGTTGCCACTGCTGCCTGCCGGTCGGTAATTCGCACTTCACACCCTGACGTGCATGTGTCTAAACGAGTATATCTGTGGCCGTGTCTGTGCGCGAGTGCCGTGTATCTGCAAGATACTACAAGACTGCAAGTAGCTAGCTGGCAAATGTGATAAACAAACCTGACGCCAGACGCCTTGTGAGCAGTTAAAATTAAAGGCAAACAACGGAAAATATTACCTCATCTAGAGGGATGGCATAAGTTATAGACCAGACCGATATATCTCAGGCGATCAAGGTTGCCATTGGAATTCGGAATGCCTAAGAACTCTTCAGAATATTGAGTTACCGTTCAAGCATCACCCGTATCCAACTATCAAGTTACTCGGAGATCCGAAATTATTGACCAGTCCGCAGTTAATTTTTATTGGTCGCGTCAATCTTCATGAGAAATGGTCAGAGAATATTCTAGGAATTCAAATACTCAGTAACTTCCATTTAAAGGCTCATTAACCAGATAATCATAGAGATATTATTGGACGGAGAGTCCTAATCTTGCTCAATGAAAATGGAAACAGCTCATAAAAATTCCAAAATATAATAGAGCCATAAGAAATCTGTCAGAGCCTGACAGCCAGACAATAAAAGCGCGCCCAGCTAATAAAGAAATATGTAAATATTTCATGGCCCCATTCCCCCTGATATTCCACAGAGAGTGAAAGTGAAAATCAGCATAAAAATTGTTAACTAAATTGTTATTCAACAACAAAAACTCACAGCAACAATAAACAACAGACTACAAGCACAAATTTAGATAAGAGCCTCGCAGAGATACTCTGGGACGGCAGCATGTTTCGCTTTATTGTCGCCGCCATGCATCATCCGATCCGAATCGATTCTATGCGATATGAATCGAGGAAATTTTAGCTTTCAGCACTGCCATCTGCCCGAAAATCTCCAGCGCCGAGAAAAACTTTACGACGTGCCAGACTATTAAAGATATTTAGATACACTCCTGGGACTGGGGCTCTATTCTTAGCTCGGCCTTTGACTCAATTAGGTCCAAAGTGTGTTTGCATTAATTCGACCTCAAAGTGAGATTACACTTGAGCACAGTTGATGATTGCCCAAGTGTTCGTTCGGCTCCCGTTGATACGCTCTCTGAATCGATTTGACCAATTACCGGTCCCATTATGCGGCTAATTGCATTGTCGCCTGTTGGCCACCTCGGACCACCTGCATCGAGCACGCGACTTCCATTGCCGCCATGTGATGACAGCCAGTCTTTTGTTCGCCGGCCCCGTTTATGGACACTCAACAAGGCCTGGCGCTATGCCAACTATGTGTGCCTGGGCCTGTCCAGCATTTGTCATAGTCTGACTCGGACTCGGACGCGGAGCACTTGTAGATCCAGATAGCTGGATAGCTCAGGTGGAACTGGCAGTTAACAACGTCGCCCGCGTTTATCGTCCATCGACTGACAATGTAATTGTGATTTATGCAAATTGCCAGGCTCGACACCTTTTGGCGAATTTATGCTGGCATTCAATTTGACCACCTCCAAAGTACATTCCCATTCTCGCTGGCGGACTTTCTTCTTTCTCCCGGGAAGGAGGTTTGCTTATTATGCTTGGCCATCTAGGAACTGTTTATTGACTTGGTCTGCGAAACAAAATAATTGGGCGGAGATCAAGATGGAGGTGGAGCCACGGAACCCACACGAACTCTCTTGTTTTGATTTCTATTAATATTTTCTTTGGAAAAAATGATTGTTGCACCCCATAAAAAGCCGTACACAGAGGCACGGACAGGCATTAATCAGAAGGAAAAAAAAACTAAAAAAAAAGATCCGCAATTGAAGTAGTTCTGTTTGCATAGTGCTTGTGTTTTCGCAGGCGAAATGAAAACAGGCGGCCGTAGCCAAAATATCTGCAGATCGGGGGAAATAGTACTACCAGAAAATGGGGCTGTGTGGGGAGGCCGAAACATGCGTCAATAACCCCATTCCGAATCGCAATGAATCGATCGCTGGCGATGCGATGCGATTGAGTAGATCCTTTGCTGGCTCCCATCAGCGCGGATGATGAAGAGGCTTTTCCTGTATTTTTATTAGCTCCGCTCTCGCGCCGGCTAAGTGGGCAATAAAAGCGGTTAGGGAGAGCAAGAAAGCGAGTATCTAAGTATCTGGTATCTGGTATCTGGTCAACCTGATAGTGGTCCAGACTCTCTGCTTATCTCCCGGCTTGGCCAGCATCATCTGATCACTTCCCTGGTCTTGGCCAGTGCAATTGGCAATAGGTGTTAGTGGCCAGTGTTAGTTTATGCGTGCTCTGGTTTCATGATGTGTGAATGGGCTCGTTAAATGTTTGGCCAGCTAGATGGAGTGAGAAATTTGCCAGGTTGCCATTGCCAGCTTGTTATTAGTATGCCAACTGGTTTGCAGAAGGTTCAGACGTGTAACTAAGTAGATTTTCTTATGGCTTGTTTCATTAGTTCATTATTAGAATAATTATTTAATTATATGCGTGACACCTTGTGCTTAAAAGAGTTTGTTGTTATTCCTGTAAGTAATGTAACTGTTGTATATTTTCTACTGGAGCTTAGGCAATTAGATAATTCTTCTCAATATAATATTTATGGAATGTAGATATGCTATCAACTTTACGACACACGAATAAGCAAGTATGCTGCAGCTATGCCTTAATTATTAAGCCATTTAATTTTATACGAATCGTTAAGCATTTAATGCGGCAAATTAGAGTATGCTATGAATAATTAGCTGGCAAATGGATAGTAAATTTTTGTAAATAATTAGCCGGCTCATTCACATTGCATTCCGCTCGCTCCGTTTCAGTTTCGGTTTCTCAACAGCTCTACGGATATACATACATCTGCTCCACTGATGCAACATTGTTGCCCAATGGAACACTTGTCGAGCACCTGAGATTCTCTCAGTTCGAAACGAAAGCCATTCGAAATGAATGTCTGTGCCATAATTTGCGCTAGATTTTGTAGGCCATGTTCCAGACATTTGTGTTTCGTTCAATGTTTGTTTGCTCGTGTACTGTACTGTATATACAGCACACTCATAGCGTTGCATAAATCATAGATTCAACGCACAGAGAGTGCGTAAATAACGCGAGGATTACGGAGGAAATGATGAGTGGTGAGCCACTTAATTATCGCTCTGATACTGCCTGACAATGGTATCTACACAGAACCAAAATCTCACTTCTTTTACACATCACATATAACATTAATATATAACATAATAATTTTAATTCAAGGAGTTTACAACACATATTAAGAACATAATCCCCCAAGATCCATTATTACTTAAATGCGATTCGTTTCTCCGCCATTTAAGATCATTTTTTCTAACTGTCTCCCAGTTGGGAATCGAGTGTGTGTGCGGCTACTGTGCGACACTTCGGCTTCTGTCCCACTCGAGTGCATTTTTATGATCGCTCATTAATTTTATGGCTTTTCATTTGTCGGATGCGGAGGCGGAACTCGGCGATAAGACCGCCTCGATCGCCATCCTCATGGAGGAGATCCCACACACATGGCTTTGCGAGCTCGTTAGACGGAGCCACTTGTGATTGATTGGGTCGATCCGTGGCGATCCTCTCCAGCGACAGAGTATCACGTATCACGAGCACTTGCTCCAATGACCGCGATCAGGCCGCAATCGCATAACTCGCGGGATTTTACGCAGGATCGGCGACGGATTGCGAAACCGTTCAAAGCCACGTTCAAAACACGTACCACAATCAGCTAATTGGACGCCCGACTGCCCGGTGTCGCTTTCATTAGCATGCAAATGCAGATCGCAGCGATATCTGGTCCGCTTCTGTTCCTTAATGGCGGCGACGTGTTTCGGTGCCTGCTCTTTTGTAATTAATGTGATCCGCCGACTGACCTTAACTGTGTGTTGTCAGACTGATTAAAAAGTGTTGAAAAACAAGTTGTTACTCTGCCCCCGCGCCAATCCCAGACACTGGCATATTGGATATTGGCTGCCGGAGGATCCTGAAGCTGAACTGAAACCGAAACTGGCTCGCGGGTATTTTGTCATTTTAATGGTGGCTCAGGAATTGGCTTTTGGCTTTTGCCTGTTGGCTTTCGATTTTTGAGTCTAATTAAGGCGAACATGTGGCAAGATCAATGTCGGCGGCGCCGCGGTGGCGTGCGTACAAGTATCTGACAGATACTTACGCGTTTATGGCGAATAAAACCAATATACTGATGCCAGCTACCGAAAATTAATTATTTACGCCATTCCCAGCCTCCTTAATTGCACTTCGCAGGCTGACAAATTGCATTCGCGTAATGGGCTTTTCGTCTGGCATTGTTACTGCGAGAATTATGCGCATTTTGCATGCGATTTATGCGAGGCATGCGAAATCCCCGCCATGGCATTGAACCAGGCAGGGATATCTTCATTGGGCTCGGGTTCCATGCTCTTTCAAAGCTCTTTGCCGTCAAGCTGTCAGCCACCGAAGGCAGTTTTCTTTTGCCGGGGGACTTATGTTATAGACAACGTTATTTGGAGGAACACACCTACAATTGACAAAGGGCACACACAGAGCGGATAACACGATCTACACACAGGATTAAAGTTCTTGATTATCTTATAAAAAACTATAAATTGTATTGTTAACTACATATAATCTTTAGTATTTCATCATTTATAACCTTGTAAATGTAGGATTTTAGCAACTAACTAGCATATATTTCCTTATCAAGTTACCTAAATAAATGGTCTTAGTTTTCTCAGAAATAAATACATATTTTAAGCCCAAATCAGTTGTTTTCAGTGTACTTTTGCCCATGCAAATGAAATAAACTGTGAGTGTGTGGGCCCCAGGTTCATGCCAAAGTCGTGAGGAAATAATATACCAAGTTGATGAGTTAAGCCCTGCCTACCAAAATATTGTCAACGATTTGCATGCAAATTGCACGCGGAAGTTCCGCTAACAAGGTTGTTAACTCAATTGAACCTGGCCAGAACTTGGGCAGAACTTGGCCAAAACTTGGCCAGAACTTGGCCAGAACTTCGACGGAGCGCAGATGGTGCCAAGCAGTCAAAGTGCAAATATGTGGCCCTCCAACGCCTCTGCATTACTCAAGCTCACGCCCGCGAATACAATTCAATCCAGAGGTCTGCCCGGGGTCGAGCCCAGCTAATGAAGTTGAGGCGAAGCCGAATACGAGGCTGAAAGATATAGGAACCTGGCTAAATTTAGCCGAGCTCTGCGCCTTGCCACCTACGATAAATCAAAGTTAATCAGATCTAGTTTCGATTGGGTTTTATGGCTCGCTGCGCCTGCCTGCCATTCGGCTCCATTCGATGCCATTTAAATTAGCTGCCGGGTAATTTATCGCATTGTTGGCTCTTTGCAGGTTTCGTTTAGCGCCAGGATGCCGCTAAGTCCAGACACAAAGGCCCTGGGGTCCAGTCCCCGGTTACCTACCGACGACTCCTCCTTCGATCCAGGCCTGTCTCAGTCGGTTGCACTCGACTGGAACTGAATGGGGAGCTACCAGCCGCCTAGTCGATAATTACGCATATTTTGTTGCCTGTTTTGACGCTGCTTTTTATTTTTATTCAATTTTATGCAGTCAGTCGGTCGGGTGTAAGGGTATCGAAAGCTTGCTTGACTACGGAAGAGGGCTCAACTTATCAGCAGCAGATTCTCGTAAATTTTGCTCCTTAATTGGGTAGCTGAATATTAAATTGTGAGAGCTGAAAACTAGCTCATAAGCCAGTTTTTTTTTATGAAATATGGCTAAAGGAAATTCTGTTAATAGGTACTAAATATTAAAGCAAAGCTAATGGACCAATTAATAGGCTCTTAAAGGATGTTAATTCACTAGAACTAGAACATTTATCAGAAAATCAGAAAGAAAATACTACAGACATAAATGGTTTCAGTAAAATAAAATTCTATTTAATTTAATTCAAGATCACTACTGCATCCTCTAATTGTTAATTAATTGTGTTTTCTTTCCAAAAAGTTTATTTTGTTTAGTCAGATAGTTTCTAGTACCTCGTCGCTCTCCTAATCGACCATTAAAGCAATTTGTTCGCCATCTAATAAATCTATTTTTAGTTGGCTTGTGTTATTCCTGACCTCTATCATTGATAGTTTACACAAGTAGGCGTAGGAAAATAATCCACAAGGGCATGAAAACTTCGGCGCCTCTATAAAAATACGCCGCCGAAGTTTAATATTATTTTCCTCCACTCCATTTAGCATGGCGGGCATTGTCTTGGTGTGAGGATTGGCCATCTCTGGGTTTTTAGTAGCTGTTAAATGGCAGGGACGCAGTCGGTGGTCTCTTCCACAGATCTAGGTTTTAACACCCAACCAGAGAATCGGGACTCTGAGGCTGCTCTGGAAATGGGTTTCAGTTTACACACTTGTTGCCGACTCCTTTTGCCCACATGGAGCAAGGAGACGACGGAGTTTCGACTCTTGTCATCGCCTGGAATAAGGCGCTTATTTATTTGCAAGAGTTTATAAGAAGAATCTCAAGGTATCGCGTTGCAGAGACGTATCGCAATTATAAATCAGTTTAAGTCGCCTCGGCTGGACCCCCTGACATTAAGCAATGAAACCTTTTGAGCTCTGTTTGGCTTTGTCTTTGTCAAGTGGGCCGTCGCCGTCGGCCGTCGGATATCTGCCCTCCACCGTCACCTGTCCGTCAATCCTGTCCAGATCGCCTTCCACGCTCCGTGTGGCACCTTTGTTTGCACAACTCCGAGCGAGCTGATTGCCAAACACCGAACGCGGACAAATGAATGATTGCCTCTGCTCGGATCTTACGGATCTCTCGCCGATCGCTCTCACGGATATGCCATGTCTATGTTTGCTAATAACTCAACAGCTAATCAGCAGAGATCGGGCGGGGGAAGGGGTGTAGCGCAGCGTGTAGCCCGCAATTAAGCGAGCAGAAATGTATCTTTCTATCGCAGCAGCATCTTTGTATCTTTGTATCTGCATCAACAAACATGCATCAGCACATGCCGCGCTGCATTAGACAAATCAATTATGCTGACTCTTGGGTGGGGCCTTCGATATACTATGTTTGAGCATCTAATGGAGATGGGGATAAGCCGATCAGTTGGGCTATGGGAACGAAATTCAGAATGCAGAAAGAGGCTTAGTTGATCTTTAAGGTGCACTAAGATGAAATTCCTCATAATTAAGGGCTTAGATTTAGTAAAGATTTCAAGCTAAAAAGTTAGGAAAGAAAGTACTGATTATAGGTATTGGTTACTATATATTTTACCATTTAAAGACCTCAAAAATAACTTGATTGCATCAAGTTTAAACTATAACAAACCACCTTATTTTCTGAGTGCGTCTAAGACTCTCCGCATGACTACGAAAAATAAATTCCTCGCCAAATTCCATCAACAAGTTGTCAGCTGACTGCGAATTTGATTGTTATCGCGGAATGTCAGAGCAATAACCGATAAGGCTCAACAGGGTTTATTTGCCGGCCTCTTTATTTACCACTTATATTTATAGCTGGGCAGAAAAGAGCCGCCCAACTATTAACGCAAGTCCGCGCTTTGGGCCCGCTATTAATCAACATAATTGATGACAATTGGCGGGTACGTTCTGGTGCGTTGTGTCGTAACAAAACGCTTATCGGCCATAGCTGAATCTAACACTATTAGTCAATGGATCGCATCGCACCAGCTGCCTATCATCAATTTATCTGCAAACTGTGCGCGGGTAGAACTGCATTCTTGCCTCACTGATTTATGAATTTGACCGCCGAACCATTTGCGAGGCGGGTCGAAGGAGCTCCTCGCTCAGTTAATGACCCTGCCAGGCGCACATATATTTCGCATTCAATTTCTGCCCCCCAGATCAATGACCTCCCAGTTAGTAAGTTAGTAGGCAACGGATCGCGGCACAGTCATCGAAATCAATTCAAGGCACACGCTCCTAACACACAAACTGCGATCTGGGGCTTGATTGGCCCGCCGATTGACGCTTCTCGGGGTGACTGAGTGACCTAGTGCAGCTCGAGGAACTGCCAAGATCAATAGCTTTTCAATTGAACTCGATCTGGGAAATTTGCATCCAAGCAGATGGCTTTGGAAATCACTGGAAAATCCCACAAAGGTTGTGATTACTACGAATATCTAACTTTGTTTAAGTTAAGCAAAGAACAGGTTACATATGGAAATCAGATAACTAATTTGGGCGAAAACGTAAAAGTATGAATAAATATCGGTTGTATATTTTTTAAATTCTGAAGAACTCGGTATAAATATTTTGCTTATTTACCAATCGTTAATCATTGGTGATTTCTTCATGGGAAAAACTAGCAAACCTCAATAAAAGTTAGCTTTAACCATAATTTTCAGTTAAGTGTCTTAAGATCAATTAAAAATGGTTTTTATCCTAATAACTTCCATCTTCAATACTAATTTTCTGATGAATAAATAAATACCTAACAAATATTATCTTTATAACCATCATGGGAAAAGTATCTCTCTCTAAAATCTAAATACTTTGTATAAATTTCCTGAAAAATCCCTTTCAAATACTTATTTCCCTAAGATTTCCATCATTTGCATGCCATTTGCATTCTTAAAGCTAACTTTCAATGATCCAAATACTTAGCACAATTTTCTTGGAAACGATATCGCCCGCGTTTTAAATCGCCAGCAAGAGCCTTTGCTTTGCTTTGTTTTTTCAGCTATTTAGTCAACCGATTAGTGTCAATTTGTGCGGAGCATAACTATAAGTACACAGTCATAGTTATCTATGTGCACTTGTAGTTATGGCCACTGCTGGTTGCTTTCTCGCAAAGTTTTGTGTGGCGGCGTGTTTATTCAATTAGCATTTATTTTCTTACGTTTCTGCCCGGCTATTTGCCAACTCCAGAGGGGTTAAGCTAGAGAAAAAAAATATATAAAAAGAGAAGCTCGAGCAAGATGTGCCGGCAAAGGGGAAGACAACGATGGCATGGACATAATTGCAGGCTATTTATCACGGCCAGTTCGCCGCTGACAACTCAATGAGCAGGCTACGCAATCGCAGAGCTCGAATTAACACACCTAGGACACGTAGCAGATGCCATTGGAACACCTGCCCCACCTGCCGCGGCCAGGTTCAAGTCTTCATCCCGATCCCGATCACGATCCCCACTCCCATCCCCATCCGCATTCGCGTCTGCATCCTCGGACATTTAAATGCAGACAAAGTAATTGCGGAGCGCTGGCTGATTAAAATGGATTTATAAATTATGCAGCGGCGCGATTAAAATCGCCTGAACAGTCGCGTCGGCGGCGCTAACAAAGCTGTCTGCGTTTTTTCCCGCCCCAAGGCAGAGGGCTTTTCCTGCCGACTCCTTACGTGCCCGCAGTTTGGCTAATAGAAAGATTTATCACCCCGTCGGCGACTTGCAGGCCAAGTTGCAGGTCTCGCATCCGCAGGCGCAGGCGCAGCCACAGTCGCAGTCGCAGTCGAGCGCGCGATTTCCAGCTCAGCGATAAAAACCGCCTTCAACTCGCGACCGCGTTACGATTTCAATTTTCATTTCATTTGCACAGCGCGTCAAATTTTCAGCCCTAAAGCATTATTTATAGCCACTGAAGAATAAAGATATTAGTTTAGGAATCATATTTAATTCTTGTTTGTATTATTTATATTTTTAGGACTTTTTAAGGAGTTGTTTTATATTTTATAGACCTTTAAAAAGTAGGGTTTTAAACATAAATCGAAATATTTTCATACTTTTTGCATTACATTATGCCTTATAAGTGATCAATATTTCTTTCAGTGCCTATATGCCCAGATATCTCTCTTTCTAGGTTCTATCTTCGCTTTTCCTTTTAATTTATGGCATTTAAATTGCAATTTCTTGTCGATGGGCGTCGAGGGCAGGGACGTTGAAAAAGCTGGCCAACTCTACGCTGACTGCGATTTTCACACCTCTAAATTGTAACGCTTTTTCGGATCCCCAAGTGTTCTCTCCATTAGCATGTTCGGACAGGCCTGGAATATGCATATCCACCATGTATGTATGTATATTGATTTGGATCGGAGGCTGGGCCAGCCCACATGTGAGCTGCTGGGATATCCACTTTTCCTTGATTTGTGGTCAATGCGAAATCACTTTTCATGGGAAATAAATTTCGTTGAATGGCCAAACTAACGGGTATGTGAGAAATCTTTGGCAGATTCCCCGCTGATTTGATAGATTGATTTTTCGAGTGCAAAATCTAAAGCGTTTTGCTTATAGTTCTTAGGGAATTCAAATCTTGCGAGATTCCTATTTTAAAGAATACAAATAATAAGAAAATAATATTTTCAGCTTCCATAAATTCCAGACCAACTCAAAATATTCACACTATTATTTCCATAATATTTATTACTTTGATAAGACTATTTGCGCCGCCATTAATGGCTATAATAAATCTCCCCATACCGAGTGTTAATTAAAAAACCAAACTTACATATCACAACCACACACACCGTAAACGGTGACCATTAAAAAGCCATTAAAATGACGCAAAATGCAAAAGCGAAAAGCAAATAAATGCGCACACGTACGTCAGTCAGACAAGGTAAACTATTTGATAATCACGCCCTGAACTGAAAAGAAAGTGTCGCCGAGATGCCATTGATTTTTCCTGCCTTCGATTTGGATGTAATTAACTTTGCTCGTATCAATTAGCCGAACGACCGCCCAGATATTGGTTGTGGGCCAATCCGAGAGCATTTATCTTCATTAGACCGCCGCCGAGATACAAATCAATCGGCCGCAAGAGGGTGGAGACTTTAGGCGCTCTACGAGCATATATGTAAATATCGACTGATGTAACGCCGCAGATAGGCTGGCCCATTCAGTTTTCCTTTTGGCCAACTGTGTGGCAATGGCGTGGAAAGCCTTCCCCAGCTCTCAGCTCCCAAATCCAGCCATAGCCGTCCATAGGCAAATCAACAGGTTGGACGGGCGCCAGTCACCACCGGACAAACTGGTAGTGGGGCTCCTCGCCTCGTTCAATCTCAATCTCAATCAAAGTAAAATTGTATCTGCATCCGAAATGATTTGCGAGCCAGAGAGCAGGAGGGGAGGTCTCCATACCAATCCTAATCCGAATACGAATACGAATACTTATACGAATGCAAGGTGAATTGAATCTAATCAAGGCACCGTTAGGCCAAGATCCCAGATCAGTATCTAATCGGGAGCTGTCCGAAGAATTTCAAAGCAATTAAAACGCACCGGCTGATGGATGCTGGGGCTTTCGGCACCTGGATGTATGTATCTCCCTCCCAGCGCTTTGGCAGGGCAAACAAATGCAGTTGTCGGCGATCAGCTGCCTCAATCGACACCCACGGCGCTCGATATTTCAAATGGAGTTAATACTTTAATTGATCTTGCCGTAGGTACATTGATTTTGGTGTTACAACAGCGCAGCTGCTCCACACGAGCCACCCACGAGCTACCGAATCAGGGGATCTTCAGATGCACTGATAAACAAATTATAAGAATAGAGGATAAAGATAATAGGAAGTTATGGAAAAAAAGATCCAAATAAGGTATATATTTCTGAGCTAATAAAGAGGGAAAAAGGAATAGAAAAACATCCTGGACAGTTATAGAAATTTTAATTAAAACTACAACTTTATCTTATTTACAACAATTTATTTTATTTTAGTGAGAACTATTTGCCCTTCTAGTTTTTTCAATTATTTTAAAATATTTCATTTCCAGTGTACAGCTACAAAGTATATCTCAATGCTGGGATAATGGGATGAAAGTGTGTTTCGAGTGCCTAGAGATGATTATGAAAGCCCATTCGGATGCGGGCTGGCGCAGTGGCTCGTGCTAATGTCAAGCAGCGTGGATGCTGCCGCTCCCGGAGGAGGTGGGTTCCCCGCTTCGGTGATTAAGCGCAGTGGATTTGTACTATATATTTAGGGAGCAGGCACTTAACGCAATAATCCACAGTTGCCACCGTAGAACTCTTTTTTTCAGCATGTTGGGATTAACACTTTTAAGATATTCTTTATTTAATACTGGGAAATAGAGATTGTTTCACTTTTTCCATTTGTAGTAATGTTCATTACTAAAGTTAAATGTTTATTAGGATTCTTGTGGCATTAAATTGAGTATTCGTCAGGGGTAGCAGTTTTCAACCAGTGGAAAGAAGATATAATTAAATTATAAAGAGTACAATATATCACTTGTCTGCAATCTGTCTTGTTGAAAAGTGATTCTCGTCGCCTTGATCCCACCCCAAGACCACCCTCATTTTATAAGCGAATTGACTGATCACCTTAGCTACCCCATTTATTAGCATCTGTGTCCCAGTGGCTGCTCTGCTAATTTGGCACTCGGCAACAATTCAAGTCCGCAAAAGTCCAGCCGCCGCGACACTTCCCATAGATCACCGCCAGAGGCTGGCAAGATCGCGTGGGAGGTGTGTGGCTGGCGGGCTGTCACGGACTGTCAGAGACGTTGCAATGGTAATTAGCAAGGCACCCCACAATACGAACTCCGGTGACATTTGTCAACAATCTGTCAAAATAAAATGCAACAAAGGCCACTAGCTGTTCGGCCATAAATTTAATGCACTGCCTATTGGCCAAGCTTAGGCAATTTTTATGGCCGATATGCGATATCGGTCGGGCATCGTGGTCAATTAGAGGGGCACGATTCCGGTGGGCGAGAGGCCCGGACAAAGGCCAGCAGCGACGGCTCCCCGTATTACTTACATTGTACAATGTACAATGCTAATGGAACTGGCCTTTCCTGCCTCCAAATTATCATTCATAAATGCGGCTTATAAATGGGTCAATCAGTCTGCTGCCAAATGAGCTAAAAAGGCAGCAGAACGAACTGAGACAGAGAACAATGGTTCCGACTATGTAATACCTGTTACTGTATCTAATTTAAGAAAACCTTGATGGTAATACTATTACTTCGAGTACTTCCCTCTTTAAATAATTAAACCCGCCTTAAAAATGTTTAACGTGAACCGCTTTCCCAAAAATTGCACTGCCCCGTTGAGAAATTCTGACCGACGTGGGCCTGGTATTAAAATTGTTGAACAAGTTAACAAGTTGTTCGCCCCTGGGGCAGTGGAGCACTTTCAATTGTCGGGGAGCCCAGCAGCAAATTGAACGTTTAAAATTTATTGTCGCTGTTCACTGCCCACGTGGGTGGTCATTTCTTCCATTTTCCCTTTTTTTTAGAGGCTCGGGAGTGGGTCACTGGATCCAGCCTCATTATGCAACTGCATGAGGGCTCTTTGTGGGTCATTAAAGCTGGCCATAAAAGCGAGCAATCCGCTATCTTCTGTCCGAAGAAGTCATTCATCCATGATTGCAGATCTTCCGCCTTGAGTGGCTCGCAGTAAATAATGCGGAATACCACGGCGATCTCGGTCCTCCTCCGATGGCTGTTTGGCAAATTAGCGAGCTCGTTAAGAGGCCAGACAGCCAGCCAGGCGGTGCGCTTCTATGGGCCAAAAAATGCCATTGAAAACAAACAGATTGCAGCGATCCGGGCCGCAGAAAGAGAGCTCTTAAAACTTCGCCTAGCACTTTTAGTGGCGCTCATAAAATTGACCTGCCACGGAAGCCTTTTCCCGCTGTCCGTGGGCAAGGCAAGTGTTTGATCTTCCACGAAAGTGGGCTCATAAAGCCTATTGATCCGGCGATGATCAGCGGGCAATCAAATGGGATAATTAATACTCCTCGGCCTGTGAATGGGCTAATGGTAATGTGAACCAGAAAGTGAATGAAATGCGAAAGAATTTCCACCGATGCGGAAGCACTTTCCAGAGGAATGCCGCCTAACCCCGTTCGGAGCACGTTATGTCATTCCATTCTGGGGGGGGATTCGGCGGGGAGATCTGGCAGATCTGGAAGAGCCCAATCAGCTGCTCATTCAACCAGACAGACTTCCTCATTGCCCTGGATAATCCGGCAGGCGGTCATAGATACTAATTGAAACTCATTGTTCACTTTTGACGCCCATCAATTGCCTGGCAAAGCTATGACGATGCCCTCTCTTCTGGCCAGCCCAAACAATTGACACTTTTCCAATTGCACCTTCGCACACACATGGCTGGCGTGCCAATGGGCCACAGACGGGGTCGCAGGGGATGGGCAGATGCCATGGGGAACCCGCACACCTTGCACCCATGCCGCCGCTGGCGTCAATTAGTTTAAATAAAGCGAGTATACACACAGAGAACAGGCTTCGAGTCAATGGCCCAGGCCCTTGTCCACACTGGAAAAATATTCCAATCCCTAGGGGTGAATTATTTGCGGATTTTTTAATTACTGGAAAGGTTATTCCTTGCTTGTAGTTTATGATTTTGATTAGAAAGCATAAGGCAGCAGCAAATTTAGAAGGTTTTACAAAGTATTTATTTTAAAATGGAAAACATTTAGCATGGAGAGTCTCGATTCGAGACGAAGTTTCCCTTGCAGTTCAATTATTTGTTAAATAATATAGATTATTCCCATAAATAAATATAATATATAAACTTTCTAGTCTAATTTAGTAGCTAAGATTCCATCCTTCTTCTTATTTATATGGACTTCGTGGAACTGTATAGGTGATCATCCTAAGAGGACTGCATTACTAAAACAATAAACTGATAAAAAACCATTCCCCTGGTGCTTAGAAGATAAAGACATCCCATTCTCTGGAAATTTTCAACTAGATAGCTCCAACACGGAGTCATTAGTCATAAGTTTGCATAGAAACAGACGAAAGATGACAGTATTTTTGTGCCTTTTACTGCGGATGACGAATATATATGGTTCCTTTGCTAGATATAATACTTTTATGAATTAGCTTAAACCTAAAGAGGAAACCCCTGGTTAAAGGAGCCTCTGCTCTTCCTACGACATTAAATATTTTATAAGAAGAAATTCTATAGAATTTCTTAGAGTGCAATTCCATGCCCAGGTTCAGATCCTCTCCCAGACAAACGCCGCCCCGTGTTTTACCCCGACACTCCCCGATCCACCGAAAATCCAACGAGCATGGTCATTAGAATTTTGTATACACTGCACAACATCAGCACGCACTCTGGGACTCGCTGTGTGTGTCATCACCTCAATTGGGTTCACTTCCTACTTGCAAGGCGGAGCTGTGATCACGAAATGTATCTGCGGCGAGCACGAGGCGTATCTGTATCTGTTTCTGCAAGATACGCGCCCGCCATTAGTCGCATTTCGCTTTTCACTTTTCCAGCGGAAGTCATTTTCGAGTTAAATATTTTCGAGTCACCATCCCGGAGAGAACCCCGCATCGGTCGGCGAGTCGAGACGCGTTTTATCTACGCAAATTGCACACGCACTTAACCCGCTTCCAGTAGCTAAAATAGCTAATATAGAGCGGGATCCCAGGCACGCGGGTCTCGTGGCCCCCTCTCCCCCAGAGCAGGCCCCCCTTTTACTTTTTTTTATGGCCGGCCATAGTCGCGCATATTAAGGGGCTCGAGAAGGGGGCAGATAGAGGCGGCTCGTACGTACGCTGTTGGCATGCAAAAATGTTTTCAGCGCCCCGAAAATCGGCCGATCGCCGGGTAGATTAGTGCGGCAATTTGTCGATTGCCTCTGTAAACTTGAGCTATTAAGTGCGAACATATTTGAGGAGGAGGACTATGCGGTCCAAGCTATCCAATCCAATCCAATCCAATCCAATGCGAGACCAAGGAGAGTCGGCTTTCGTTTAAACCGGATTCATAACGTGCACATATACGCCTCTTGTAAATTCAAAATTTGTTATTTTGTGCGCGTGTTTGGTGGTTGCCAATGGTAATGGCACTACGGTGCTGGATCTGGTGCCGTGAAACGATCATTAATATGTCATTTACAAGTCGGCAAATTGTCGCTAATAAATTGTTTTCAGCTTGCGCACAAAATAATTTCCACCGACAAGCCAGTCAAGACTTTTCCTCCAGCTATTGGTGAGTGGGAAAATGGGATTTTTCAATTTGTTTACTGAGTGTAAATGAACCGTTTATGAATGAAAAAAGTCTACCAACATGTTATGTATAGGTAATACCACCAAATACCACAGGCAAGGGAGTACTTTTTTCTTTACATATAACAACAAATAAAATATATTTGTAACTCATTTAGTATCAAAGAACTATAGCTTTCCCTGCTGAATATCCATCAATCTCACCTTCAATCATAATCAGTCAGCACCCATACAGAAATACAGAACTTTCGCTTTTCTCGAACATATTTGGCTTGAGTAAACAAGAGTTTTCACATCACATCTCTGAAGAAAAGTAGGAAGTGACAGCGATATATGTAGAAGGTGTAGCCAAAGTTTACTCGATCAATTCTCGGAACTCTTGGACTCTCTTATCAACTTCGCTTGCCTTTGACTCCGACCTAAGATTTACGATAGCACCGGCAATTGGCAATTACAATTACAGTGCAATTAATTTATAATCCCCCGGGGGCACTACTAGAGACCTACTTAGGCCCCAGAGTAGGTGACATACTTAGGGCCTAGGTTTATATGGGGCAATTCCGAAGATAACGCACTTGGAGCTTTCCGATATGATATTTATGATTGCGGGAGCCGGGGAAATAGTTTTACCATCGCCTTGAGGAATTTTCTCATGAAATATTCCAAAACTTTAGGTGTTGGGCAATGAGTCGAATTATCTGCGCTATCGGTGAGCAATTTCGGTTCGAATTAATCACAGCATTTGCACGAAATCCGGTTGGCTAAAAAGGCTTCGAGTTACCGAAGAAAATCGTGTAAAAAGCGCATTTGCATCGCCAACGCAAAGTGCATTAATAAATTGATCCAGTTGCGGTCTCGACTTGGGTTTTTCCTGTTTTTATTTGCAACTTGTAGGTGGTCATGTTTTGACTGTTTGCCACTTGTTGTGGCCCCTCTGCTCTCTGAAGTTGACCGCTTTCTGGGTATATGTATGTATGTATACCATCCGATTTCGTGCTAACCCAAATTTTTTCTTACTCCGCAAAACGCGTGTCTGGGTCTCCAGATTTACGACTCAAATGACCATGAACGTGTCGGTATGGAGATGTCTATATAGAGGAGAGTACGTAGCTGGGAAATTATCGCTTTGCTATGCGAACCGCAAGTGAAACGAATCGAAACCAAACCAAAACCGAAAAGTAAAGAAAACTCTCCAAAAATGCAGTAAATGAAGTGTGTAAAGTGTCTTTATACCGCTGTCTGAGTGTGTATAAAAAGTGTTAGCTTTAGTTTGAGTGATTTGTGGTAAAATGCCGGTGTTACTTGAATTTGAGGGGATTATGGGATCACATCAAGGATGTTATTATTGGGAAGTATATGACATATGTATTATGACAATATGTATTATATAGTAAAAAGTTCCTAATTAAGCGATTAAGGGTTCATTTTCCTGAATAATTTCCTAATCAAAACAAATAATAATATACATATATTAATAACCAAATCCCTGTGTATTACCATATTACTCATACGCCCCATTTTCTTCAGCAGCCTTCACTTCTTTTATTTCATTGCCAAAAATATGATATTGCATTGTCTCGAGTGGTTTCTGTGCCACCGGGCACCGCTTGTATTTCTGCTGGTTGGACCTGAATCTCGGCCCGAGTGAAAATGAATTGCCGTGTAAAACTGATTGTAAAACAACGCCAATAACCACAGCAGCAGCCGAGACAGCAACAACCGTCGAGAACTGCGTGCAAAATGTCATTAATCATTGTAATTTATATTGCGGGGCCAGCTTCATAAACCATCGACATCGACGACTTCGGGGGCCGTTTACAAAATATTTTTGGTTTTATGAATTTACGCATAATTTAACATTGTGTTGTCAACGGCCTGGGGAGGGGCAGAGCGACAGGGGAGGCGTGGCCAGGTATATAGTGAATTTCTGACCAACTAGACCTAGACCTTTTTATGTAACCGACAAGTGGAGGCGGGATGCCAGAAAGCAGAGAAAGGCGACCACCAGTTCATTGCCACCTGGCTAAAAATAAAGAAGTCAGCGAGATGAAGAAAAGTCGAGCGGCTGCCGGAAAAACATGTGTGCAGAGAAGAGCTCCTAGCTACCAACCTAACCCACGCCGACTTGCGGCCAAATCCATTTGACATATTGCGTCGTCCGCTCGCCAGTTGGATAGGCCATCCACCCCCCTCGATACCCCCGGAAGCTACGCAACATAATCTTATCTAAAACAAAACACTTTCGCGGTATTTCCAAGTCCCCGCGATGTTGCCCGGCGCATAAATCAGCCAGCACTACCGGCACCACCGACGGATGATGAGCCACGACGCTGACAATAGGCTGTCAGGTGTTGTCTTCCCATCGCCACCCACTCGCTTACACGCAGATATGTCCAAGCCAAAAATACTGTCTTCCAAAGTACTATTTATATAGCCATCAGATGGAGCAGTCTGCTGCTTACAACTTTAATTTCCTAATTCCCTAAAATGTAAGGGTGCTGATATATTTTCTAAAATACGGAAGTAGGGATTTCTTTGGGTTAGACTTTTACATTTAGATTTTAAAAATGCATAATTTCTGCCTAACTATATATATATTTTCTTCTAATTTCATCTTCCAAAAGAGTGTTTAAAATTCAACTAAACTTATATTCCGTCCTTAACTTTTGTCTAGGCTACAAAATCGAACAATAAATTTTTGTGTGTGCCGCCGTCTAGCCAGCAAAAGCAAAAGATCACCCAGTAGATCTTTCAGCATCCGTGACGTAGCCAGCGGAAAAATGTTTGTGTAAAATTAATTTATCGTATTATGTGCGGAAAGTGATATAATAGGCATACTTGGGAATTAGCGGTGTTGAAATTTCCTTTATTCTTTTCAAGTCTGATTGCTGCTTCGTCTATATGTAGCAGTATTTATCAAAATATCGGGGGGATTAAGGTTGATGCAATTATCTAAATTTACAAACCTATAAAGCGGTGGAAAAGCTCTCGAAAAAAGGGGAAATGGCGTCACAGTCTAGCCTCGATCTAAAGCAGATCACTTTCCCAAATCGATGGCAACAAAGGCGACTTTTGTTGATACAAACATTAAATATTTAACAACTCCAGAACACGTCTGGGTAAAAGGTTGGGCTTTTATTGTGCCACAGTCTGTAGATAAACTAAAAAACCATAGAAGGCCCTGGTATTTAAAAAGACAATTAACACGCTGGAGTCTGGCGAGTGACAGTGAAAGTAACAGCAGTCGTCGGATCGATGCAATGTTGGCCAAACTGTCGGAGCAACTTCATCAACTTCAGCGGCGCGAAAGACGTGCCGTAAATTAAGTTATCAAAAGATGCTGTCGGAAGCTCTTAGCATCTCAGCCGGGGCCTGGAACCCGGTCCGACTTGCAGCTTCACTCAACTTCACACCTCGGTCCACGCACTAAATCAGTCGCATAATTGCCGAGTGGCCGCCGGGCCAAGTACTCGCCATACATCAACTCGAAAGATATGCACGCCCCCTGCGAGGGTTTTCCCTCCCGGATAGGGATCGGGCTAGGGTTCAGGTGCAGGTCTGGGTCTGCTCTCCTGCTCCTTGCCTGCCACTCCGACGACACCGTTAGTCGCCGGAGCAATTTGTGGTCGTTGCAACTGGCGTTGCGCTTCACCCGACTTTTGGAGGTCAACTGGTTTGGCCGATGATGATGAGCCCCGCAGATGCGAGCTGACAGAGTGGAAAACTCACGAAATTTGGCAATTTTCATTTTGTTTGGACAGCTTTATTTCAAAGCATTTGTCTCTACTGACGTTTTTATTTCGAGTTTTTTGGCTTAGCGATTTGTTGGCGTTTTATAAGCGTATGTGACTGTTTGGAGTATGATTAGCTAAGTATACAATTTATTTAAATTACTCGGATGTTTTTAGGAACTTAAATCATAAAATATATATAAAATGAGTAAAAAAACATTTAATAACTACAGTGCTTAAGTCTACCAGAAAGGCATTGATTTCAGGCAAAAAATCAATTTATGATTTGCCAAAAACATCTCTTTTATCTCAGAAGAAATCCACAACATGTTTGAGAACTCAAAGATCATCTTCCCATATCTTTGTCACAGACATTTTCGGATTCTTCTCCAAGCATATCAAGTGCGAAACAAGTTTATTATGTTATGGCTTTACCACCACAATAGAAATTTAGCAGAAATGTCCAGAGATTGTTCCGTGAGCGTGATTTTTGGTGCACTTTGTACAATTTACAGTTCATAAAACCCTCACTAAGTCACTAATAAACACAAATTGCTTTGTTGCTTGCCACTGATTTGGCTTGTGAAAGTCTTTGGTTTGAGGGTGAGAGTACCAGTGCCCGTACCCATACTCAAAACAAAAAACAACAGAGAGACAGACTAGAGATGGGGGGAGGAAAACCTCCGGATATTTTCCACTTGTTGCGTGACCATAAAAATCTTTTTCGACACGGGCAAGCACTCCATCAGAGCGGTCCTATAAAAAGCTCTCTTTAATGCGGCAATTTCAATCTTATCGCACTCTACTCGCATTATCGGGCCGTTCGATCGAGTCAAAAATCAAATTAACACCTGAGGCAGCCACCGTGAGCCGTGAATACGAGCTACGAGGACTGTTGGGGAATTAAAAAATTTGTACCTGGCCAAAACAAAATCCCCGATATCGCTATCTATGCGGCATCAGAAGCTCAAGATGTCTCAATGGCGCAAAAACCGGACTGCGGCGCTGTACATGCAACAAGTTTTATATTATCAGAGCAAAGGAAGTCAATGAAAATGAAGCTGTAAATTAATTCGACCGGCTGCCTGGCTGCCCCAAAACGGGGCAAGAGTTATGCAAATGCCCGACAGAGAAGGCAGACCAGCCTCATCATGATGATCATCAGACTGACCTGACTCATCCCCCGGGAGGGAGCCCAGCCCTGCAATCGCGGCCAGCGAGCGGTTAATTAAGGCAAGATTTATGCCCTTAGCCCACTAAAGAATTTATATGCCAAATAATACAATGCCCGCAATGCCACAGCATTGCCAAATCAAGTGTCTAACTTAATGATGCCCAACATAAACAGGCGGGCTAGGGTACAAAAAAAACGAAATATTCTTTTCCTCCGTCGATTTCTTTGGCAGATTTCAGTGCGTGTTACGCAGTTTCTCGGCGTTTTATGAGAACTTTCAACTTGTGGGCGCTCCTCCACCTATAGGTACCTACAAACATACATCCATATGTATGCCCAGACGCTGTGGGATATATGTTCATATATCCCCGAGGTGGTGTGGGTTGGCGTGTATTATTTCTGATATTCTAAATATTTCATACGGCCATAGGCATTAGTTTATTTGGTTGTTTATGCAGTCCAAGTGGAATGGGTGGCACACAAAAAAAAGCAAACAAGAAAACCCCTCCGACAAAAATTGAACATAAAACATATATTCAAAATAAACCGAAAAATAAGTGACTAACGAGGGGTGTACGGATGGGTGGCATCCACTTTGAAGTTCATAATGGGTGGAAGGTGGCCCCGGAAATACAATTCCATAAACAAATCACTTGGGAATCATAAGACAATATTCTGATATCTTAATAATCTGATCTGATGAGGTGTTAAAGTTCCAATGAACATGATATGGTTTGGAAATCTAAAAGAAATGAAACATAAATAATGCTACAAAAAATAATATAAGTTTGTCTTTCATTCTCTTAGCATTATTTATCTTATATACCCCATTATACTCTGATAAAAATTGTATACAAAATGTTTCTACTTACTAAATTCACTGTTCTCGTCCTGAATCCCAATGACGGTTCCATCCCGCATCACCTGCAGCATGTGATTCTTGATGTACAGCCGAATCTTGCGGGATGACCAGTCCAAATGCGACTGGGGAACGGTGGAGCGCTCGTTACGGTCCAGATTGCTGATGGGAGTGTTACTGCTACTGCTATTTATGCTTAGATTACTTCTAGGGTTGCTCAGTCTTTTCGATTTCGAACCAATGAAATTATTGCCAGTCGGCGACTCTTGCTGGTGATGAGGATGTGGCTGCTGCTCCTGCTGCTGCTGCTGCTGCTGCTGCTGCTGCTGGTGATGGTGCTGGTGAGGGTGCTTCTTCTGCTGCTGCTGGTGACGTATGCTGCGCTCGGTACGCGACAGGACAGCCAGATGCTGACTCGGCACCGCCGAGATGACAAAGCCCAGGGGCTCCTCCTCCGGCTGTTCGGTGGAGCTATCGCTCTCCCAGCTGGGGGATGATGATTGGGGAGGTGTGCTTGCTGTGGTTGCTATGGCAGTTAATTGCGTGCTTAAGCTCTGATTAAATTCAGCGTTAATACTTTGATTTGTGGATTGATTTACATTACGTTCACTCACGACTGCGCTCGCCACTAAACTACTACGACTATGATCACTTTGTATATAACTATTACTAGGTCGACTGCTATTGTTCATGCTGCTGGATGGGAAAAGGGATTCGGATGCGGATACGGATGCCGTTGCAACTGGTAATGTCTCCATCGCGGGCATCGCAAAGACCAGGCCCGGCCAGGCGATGATGAGCGAGAGGAGGGCGCCCAGCAGGGCCAGGGCCCTCCAGTCCAGGCGCAGGTTTCTTCGCATCAAAGATCACCACAGATTTCGAGCCGCGAGCCGCAGTATTTCGCCCCGACTGCGAGTGCCTGGGATTGCGTGTAAGTCGCTGTCTCAGTTGTTTATTGTTTGTTTCCCAGTTTATTGGGCGTACGCCACGCCCTTGGATGTCGTTGAAACATATGAACGCCCCGTTTGAGAAATCTTTTTTACTTTCGTTCGTTTCGTTCGCTATTCGGTTTCACTGACTTTGCTGCTTAACGCAAAGAAGAAGAGTCTCTCTCTCTCTCAATCTTGCCCGTTTCAATGTTAACAAAAATCTCTTTTCGCCTCTTTCCCGGCAGGAAATTAGGTTATCATATCGTAGACTTGCTCAACACTTTTCATTTGCTGTTGCGGATCTTCATCTTCGTCTTCCCCGCTGATAATGCATCTTATCAACGCGAATGACTGTCTTGTCATGTCAGATCTTCCCTTTGATACAGCCTGGGATCTTTGAATGGCGCAATCTCTCAGCTCGATTCGTGGCCTTAAGTTGGGGTGGCCAACATAGTTGGAGATGACGGGCTGTAAAGAGAAGAATTTTTGGTGAACGTTTAATTGACTGCAAATAGGCAGGGTATCACATTTAGATAGCTTATCATTAAAACAGAGATTACACTGATTGACTAGCTATTATTTGGATTCTTTTTATATATTTAATTCACATTTTTTAGTGTTCTCTAGACCCAAATTTATGACACTTGGGAATTGGCTTTGAAAATTCCGTTGCGAACATTTGCACCTCGAATTTGGATTAAGCAAAGTCGTACATAAATTCTTCAGCTATGCGCTTTCAACGCGATTTTTGACATTTTAATTAGTGTTCGGCTATATAAAAAACACAACGCGACAGCGAGTGGCCCAGTTTGCGGCAAGTCAAGCCAAGAACCAAAGATACAATTGTATCCAGGGGTGCGACAAGTGATCGGAGGGAAGTTACATAAAAACTGACCAAAGGGAGCAGTTACGCAAAGAAAAACACCGAAAATGACTTTCCCAACCGCAAAAGCCAAGGCACAAGGGACCGCCAAAGCGGCGAGGGAAAATGGTTTATAAATAAAATGGACAACAACAACAATTCGCACTGAAAACTGTGTCGAATTTGAAAATAATCACACACTAACTGCGGCGGCAGGCGGCAGGCAGCAGAGTATCTATCTCTATCTGTACTCGTATCCGTATCTATGGGAGGCGCACAGGGCAACGGGGCGGGTGAGTGACGTTGCCGCTGCACTTAGACTCGACTCCTGATTTTTTGGCACGTGTTCAGCAAGCCTACGCAGCGACAGAGGCATTTTTTATGCAACATTTAAGTGCACCCCGTTTTAATTACCATAAACAAAAAAAATGGCCACAAAAAAAGAGCAACAAAACAAACAAAAACAAATCCAATTGGCGACAAACACAGACACAATTCATAACACACGAATGCTGGGTCCCATCAAAATGTTAATTGCTTTTGCGTCCTTCTGGCAGACTGCCCTCGCAATTACGCAATCCAAACCAGGCGTTGACTTTGAGATTAAGATATGATACGTTTCGAAACACCAGAGCCCCAAAATCCCTAAACAGTTACGAGCATTCCCGATCGTAAAATATGGCATTTGCATGCCAGCAAAGTTATAAAAACAAAGCCAAATCCCACAACGAATCGCGATGAAACTCAATATTATTTGTGTAATATAAAATTCGGCAAAGTTATTCCCTCACCTGGCGGTCAAGAAATATATTCCAGATATGTGCGACTTTAATGCCTTTCACCCAGATACAAGTATGTATAAAAAATATGTGCCACAGCAGGCTAAATGTGTGCCAAGCTGCGTTGTTTATCTCTTTTCTCTTCAGCTGTAGAATTTATGTAAAATTCTGGAAGGGCAACAGCCAGCTTCAGCGCCAAAAAGATAAAAACTTCCGAAAAGAAAAGCGTGTCTTGACACATGCCGAAAGCTGTAAAAATAGCCCTGCACACCTAATGCCTAAATATGTAGATGGATTATAAAAATCACACCTATGGGCGATGGTGGGCAAAAACAAATTTATCTTCGTTTACGACTCGGTCCATCTGTCACTCATAAGCCTACTAAATTCAACAAATTATGAGGAACATAAAACATAATGAAATCTTTTGTGTGGTTCCCCCTGTGCGTCTCCCATCCGGCCCATACTTAGTAAGGAAGTGTATAATCGAAGGCAATATTTAATCAGAGTGAAAACCTGATTACAGTGATTGGTCTGCGAAATTACGCCCCTCGCAAAACGCAGATTGGGCTTCCCGAAAACGAAAGTCCAACAGTCAGTGAACTTATACCCCGACCATAATCACTTATGGCCCAAAACCCAAAGAACTCTGTTTTGGCTCACTTAACACTTTGGCACTCGAGTGAATTCGGATCCGTTATAAAACTTGATATTCACTTAACCCAAATTTGAGTGGCGAACTTCGGTGGCAATCGCCTAATCAAATTAATGTTCAAATCAAAAACAGCGACATTCAAAAAAGCGAGAAATCCAAAGAAAAAGTATATTAATGAATGGCCAGAGTCGTGTGGCGGCAGCTTTGGTCGCCGAATGAATACATTTTATAATAAAATGATCTTGAATGCTGTACAATGGGGGTAAATGAGATAAAGTGAATGAAATGGGGCAGTGGCTACGAAATAGCATACCTGATGATAAGGAAAATTGCATATTTATGTGATTGTTATTCAGTTAAAGTATTTATAATTCAATAGTAAATCACATTATTAATTGTTATGTTATTAAATCAAAAAGTAGTAACATTAAGCGGAAAAAGTTGCAGCAAGAGTGCACCTAAAATTCTAAAGTACGATTTTTGCGACATTTCAAGAGCAAAACTTGTAGTGATAGGGTTTTTGTACTGTACTACTTGTCTTCAAACAATATCATGTCTGTCAGTCAGTCAAAATCTCATCTTAATGTAAAAAATCTATAATAAATTCCAGAAATCTCCAGAAAAATACTACAAATTACTAAGACCCCGCCCATAGTGCGCTTTAAAGAGCATCTCGTTTGATATTATCTTTGCAGCTTGACAACAAGTAGTCACTTAAGCCGTCGAGCGAAATACCCAAGCCAAGTATTTAAATTAGGGTCTCCATCTGCTGCGGGTCTCCACTGAAACCGAAGCCTAGGCCTAGTCATTGAACTGAAATGGCAGCCGCTCAACAGACTTATTAGCAAATTTCGTTTTGTTTTGCTTTGCTTTGTTTTGGCTTTAGTTTTCGAGCACCGCCAAATGTATGCGTTTCAAATGCGTTTGACATTTGCGCTAGCCGCTGTTTTAATGGCTCCGCTGACAGATGGGCCTGGGTCTTTGGAAAGTATCTGCCGGATCGGAGCGCCTGGGACAGCGATAAATCTAAGCCGGGCTGCGCAACTTAATTAGTTCATGTCAGACGCTTGGCTACTCTGAATAAAAAAAGCCACAAAAGGGGAAAAGCATTTATTACACGCTGAACTATTGGACATATGTAAATTTGATTAGACTTCCAGTTCTCGCTTTTGCTAATATGCAAATGATTCACGCAAAAAAAAAACACACACACACACAAAAAATGTGAAACTAATTTATTATAAGAGGTGAATAAAAATTTTAATAGTCTCGTAAAATAAATACGCGATGACGTTAGCATAATGTTTATATTTTTATATTATTTAAAAAACTGTGATAAAAACAATACCAAGTTGGTTAACCAGTTTAAGCATTTGAAAGTGAAGGTTTCGGGTTTTAATTATATTTATTAGTTTTTTGTTTACTTAACACAGTTTTAATGATTTATTTACTTGTTTTTCAGAAGCAGCGCCAATTCCCCATATTTATTACCAGAATCCATTACCCAAAGAAACAATTTAGTAACGCCGTATCTCATTTTTCTAGCGGTTGGCAGGGTTAAAAAATAAGATGCGGTAGACCACGAATTCCCAGACTCTTCACTTACATGTGCAATTTATTCATGGCTTGTGGTTACTGTAGTTTGGGCAATAAAATAAATAAGGCCCAAGAATAAAAGAGACAATGTTGTGTTGCAACAATTGGAGGTGCAACTTTTTCGCCACCCCCGTCCTTCCAAGTATGAAAAATATTTCAATGCCAAACAGAAAGCGAATAGAATTAAACAAGTATAAACAGATATGTATATGTACGTATAGCTGGGCGAGTTTAACAATGAAATTCTAGTTCAAAAACGGATATATTTCGATTTATTTTCCCTGTTTAGTGTCTGACGTTCATTGTCTTGTTGACACTTGTCACAAGATGGAACGAGAATAAATATACTTGTTTTCCTACGTACATCTGTGTATTATGGAATGCTTAGCTAGAGATTGATGTGCGGTGGCATTCGCTGACAACTGGCTTATAGATGAATAAGTATCCCGATATAAGGCAAACAAGGAGATGCATTTGTCGCTGATCTGGTTCTCCTCAGGCCCCGCTGGATGGATGGAGCTCCGTCCCCGCCTCCGCCCCGATTGACTCTCGTGTTTACAAAACAATTAATTTTCCCTGGAAAAACAAGAAATGCAGCCAACGGGGGGAAATGAAAAAGATACCGAAACATAACTCAGGCAGGCAAATGCACTAATCGATGTGCCGCTTAAGATACTTGAAGGCTGCACTGTTAGATGCTACTTGCCAACAATCCTCGGGGAAAGCTGGCGCAGCCCGGGGAAAATAAAAGAAAAGTACGAGCAGACAACCTGAGCACGGGCAGCAACAAAGGCAGCGCTTTTGTGTAATCGATTTGAACCGGAAGCAATTGGGTTGCCGCAGTCTCCGCGGCAGCGGAAAAAATCCTCTCAAGATGCAGCTATTTTAAATATTTAGTGCACGAGATAGGCGAGGGCAGCACACCTCCTCACCACACAGACTCGCTCTCACCGCGGCAAGCCATTCAATCACATGCGATCCGATGCTAACAACAAAGCAAATATCGGCCGCTATAGCAGACATATCGCTGATATGTTAGATATAGAGAGACACCAGCTATTCGCTCAATTTGCAAACTGAGAAAGAATCTTCAGATACAAAAGTATAAAATATTTATCTTTGAATATATTATGTGTATAAGGAGTTCGGTAAGAAGTTTGGCTTTGATCTACTAATAGCAACAAGTTTGCCAATTCTCATAAAGTTTGTATCTATGAACATAAAATAAAATCTCT